>JARFXV010000959.1:0-200378 GCA_031761425.1 Cosmopolites sordidus | reverse complement strand
GAAGACATTCTAGAAGAAGAGCAGCAATTCGTTGGTCTTTTAAAACCTGAGATTGTGAGAATTTTATGCCAGAACTAACCGAAGGTGATCTAATTAATTTTATATTTTATCCTCAAGAAGCGGAACAACGTTTTTGATACTACACTACGAAATACACACTACGAAATTTCATAGTACACTATGAAATATACATAATAAAACTAGGATAATATGGATAATAGATATTATAGCAGATTATAATATGTAAAGTACATTAATAATCAATTCAGAATAAAACCAATCACTATCCAAAATTATATATGTGTTTTTGTAATAGTTTGATTGTTTTCATTGAAGTTTGCAATATTTTTAAAACCACACCAATTATTCAAACCACCACGGTTAATTAAGGTTTTCAGTATTTTTAAAACTATGGCAATTTTTCGCCTTACATGTTTTACAAACCACCACATTAGACTCTTAATTTAATAATATTTGCAGATATAAATAAATCCAGCTGCTAATTTACTCATAGCCAACCAGAGATTTCTCATTTAATAGAAGGCACCTAAACCACTTTTTTCAGTGGAAACTCTCCTAGGACTCTTCTGTTAAGGTCTACCCACTAGGAAACCACTATGTGTCACATAGTGGGTGGTAGGTTTGCTTTTCTATTTTTCTTTTTTTGCATACTCCTTTAGATGTTAGTCTTGATTCCATGGAAAACTGCTTTGCCATCTTATTTATAACTTAATTTAAATTATTGTTTATCCAACTGATCACACACATTTCTGCATTGTTTGACCATCTACAAATTAGATCATCCTGTAAAACTTTCATAAATATGAGACTTTTCATTCACGATGTTGTTGTTGTCTATTCGCGCTTTCTTGATTATTATTATTTGTATCCTACAAAATAAATGTTCCTGTAGGGCTTTCTCATTGTTACTACTCTCGGTTGTGTTGTGATATATAGATTCTCTGCAAACGTGCAGGAATATTTATTCCTATAAATTTGGCGCGTTAATTTGTTTTCCCTACATGAATTACATAATATAAATAAAAGTTATAAAAACGAATGCAAAAAACAAAACGAACCCTACTTTAATTTCAATCTTTTATTCTGAACTTACCTTTGAGCCTCCATATCTTTAGGTAAAGGTATATGAGTATAACGTCGAAAACATCCCCGAAAGCCTAATAACAATTAAAAGCCAGTATATTTCCAAATATAGATTAAACCAATAGACCAATGACTAACATCGATAAATTGTTTTATTTGCCCGGGACTCCGATTATTTCCGAATGTCTTTTCGGAAAGGGCGGGAAAGTAAATTTCGGTATAACTTCTGAATTGTTTTGAGCCGTCCCGCTATTGGCGATATTGGCGTTCGTTTTAATGTTTCTTAATATTGTGGGGTCACAGGCGCTCGGGTTTTTTTCGGACACTGTCGGCGCGTCATCGGTATTATGTTTAAACAATTATTTTCAGTTTGATATATCTTTTTAATTATAATATAAAAAATTTAAAATAATTTTGTTATAAAACTTATATATGTATTTCCATCTATGACAATAAAAACAAAATTACACCAATTTAAACGTGGCCGTATATGCACCGATTATGCTGAACGCTCTGGACGTCGAAATGAGGTTTGGTTAGCTGCAGGAGATAGCTGATATCATAGAGATATCTAAATTAAGTGTTTACACCATTTCACATGAACATTTGGGAATGCCAAAATTGCTATTAAAATGAATACCGCGTTTGTTCACAGCGGACTAAAAACAATGTTTTGTTTACACAAAATTATAAGGTTTTTTTGATACAGTATGTGACAATGGATGAAACATAGATATATAACACTCCGGAATCAAATCAGCAGTTAGCTTAGTGCACATCAGCCGGTGAAACCGGCCGGTGAAACTCGTGAAACTGGTCCAAAGCGACCTAAAACACAACCATCGGTAGACGAGGTTATGGACTCTTTATTTTGGGATGCGCATGGGATATTGTTCATATTGATTATCTCGAGTAAAGTAAAACCATCGATATCGAATATTACCCAGCGTTATTGATGCGTTTGAAAGATGAGATCGCAAAAAGAAGGCTCCGTGTCACAAATGGTTGGCAACGTTGGCTAAATTGCATGAATTGCATTTCGAATTGCTTCCTCATCCATTTATTCTCCAGATCTAACACGTAGCGGCTATTTTCTGTTCTCAGACTTCAAAAAATGCTGGCTGGAAAGAAATTTCGCTCCAATGAAGAGGTAATTTCTGAAACTAAAAGATATTTTGAAAGCAAAGTTAAATTGTTCTATAAAGAAGGTGTTGAAATGTTAGAAAATCGTTGGAATGGTTGTATTGTTCTTTAAGGAGAATATATTGATGAATAAAGTCGAAATTTACAAAAAAAACTGTGTTTTATGGGGATTTATTGACCGTGATGTGTTATATACACACAGTACGCTGATAAAATAACGAAACTTTTTAAATTAAAAAAAGCGCTAGCGCCAGCTATTGAAACGATATATAATTTGAAAGCTGTATGAAACGAGACCGCCATCATTAGAATCAATCAATCAATGTATTACCAAATTATAGCTCTTAATCACCTCGTCACAAAAGCCCGATTGAACAATGAACTAATATTAAATTTTGTTGCAAGCTCGGTAAAACTTATTCAGACACATTTGAAATGAGGGAAAAAGTTTGTGGTGATCACCACTTATCCCGTACACGTGTGCTCAACTGGCATAAGCAATTCCAGGACGGCCGTGATGCTTTGGAAGACGATCCAGAGCCAGACCGACCAAAAAACAAAAATCGCGATGAGTTGATGGAAGACTGTTCACTGTTCTTGAACTTTTGGTGAAAAAAACAGGTCTGTGTGCTTCAACATCCTCTAGATTCGCCTGATTTATATCCGTGTGACTATTTCCTGTTCCCGAATAGAAAGTTTTATCAGTGTTACATAAGTGCATTAAGTACGCAAGAATCCGTAACGAGGGTCATTGAGGTGTTTCTGACATATGACATAACAAACGATATTTTGATGTAGAATGGATGTATGTTCAACAAAACGAAAGAATTTTGGCAAAATATCTAATTACTCTTTTTAACTTAAAAAGTCCCATTATTTTTCCGACATACTGTGTAGTAAGGCTCATATATAAAAGTATTTGTATAGAATATATAATAAATATATTTTCAGTTCTATTTTGTCTGTATTATATAAATAAAATAATTATATTACAATGCACGAGACAGGATCAGTCACAAAACAAAATATAGGGAAATAACCTACGTACTAGTATATCGACTATATTTGAATTGTAAATGTCAACCTGCCATTAGTAAGAGACCAAAAAGTCTAGTAATTCCGTTAAAAGCATTTAACTGGTGGGATACAAACATAAAGTTTCATGATAGTCCCCTGTGAATGAAAAAATATGTTTTGTTTAGCGGGAAGTTTATCGGTCTTCGTCTTTTTTAATCACTCTTTTATCTATAGTAAATTAATTTAGCTCCGTATTACTTCGGGAGCAGAATGAATGGTTTCCGAAATTGCCATTAAAATATTATTTTTTCAAAGTATGTTATTGTATTAACTATAATTGTTATTGTTTTATAGACATTGATATATCAAGGATAGACGCAGATCCGTAATATATCTGAATTAATCTTTTAAATTATGAATGGGTTTTACGACACCTTTAGTGAGATATAAGGTACAGGGTGGTGCAAAAATAAGTGTCTCATTCAAAATTAAAAAAATAAATAAGAAAGTTAAAGTTAAGATTTATTTTCAAATTTCAAGTACATAATTGAAGATCTTAATAAATTAGGTTCGGAAAATCGTGTCTATAAAATCTTGGTCATTTTCGGGTTTAACAATTGATGGTCTTATTGCAATATGTTCCATCACTTTTCTTAATGTTTATTAAAATATTCCCTCTTTTTCTCGCCAAACATTGTCTTTCAGCTGATCTGGTATTCTTCAGAGATCTTTGAGGAAATCCCAGTTCTCCATTTTTGCATATTAATCGATTATTGAAATGTTCATTCAAAAGCGTTATTGTAGTAATTGCAATATGAGCTATAGCAACATTCTGCTGAAACTAATAGACCTCGGCATCTCCTAATTAAAGAATAAATAAATGTTCAAGCTTATGTCTATAACTCTGGACATTAATGATATTTGTTTGGTCTTATTTAAGCTGCATATCACACTGTGACAGTCTTACTATAGAGAAACATTTCATGAATCAATTGTAAATTTGATGTACCCCATTGACATGAATGTTGTTGCTTAACAAATCCATTTAGGTGACAACGGGCCTCTTAAGACATCCGTAAGTTCTTAACAACATTTTCATGCACATCTGCAAGATTTAAGAAGGAGCAATTGAATTCTAATCGCAGAAGGGGATCTTGTTTTATAATTCGCTATAGAGACCGCCATTTAATTTTAGCCCAGTTGAGCAAAGCATCACCAGGTTGATATTCCAATAACTTTCCATACAATTTTCCTTACACGTTGGATATTTTCAGCTAATCTTATTATCAGTGATTTGCCTCATCTTCTAGCATTACATACAGATCCAATCTTCTAATTTGCGTACTAATTGCTTGGAAGAAAATATTCTAATATTAAAAATGCCTCAAAAGTTATTTAAAAAATCTAAAGTTAAAATAATGTTACTTTTATTTTCAAACTAAATTGCAACAAATTATGCGATAACAAATTAAATTGCGATATAGTGCGATCAAAGTTATTTAAATATTTTTTTTTAGTTATTTGGATAGTTCCTTACATATCTAATAATTTCCTAATATTTAGCATCTCTAAGGGCCGGTTCTACAAAGCAATAATATACCAGGCATAAGCAATACTTGGAATAAAATTTGAAAAGCCCGTAGCCCGTCCGTTCTGTAGAACCGGTGTTTTAAATTTTATTTCAAGTATAGCTTATACCTGGTATATTCTTGCATTGTAGAATAAGCCTTAAGTAATTTTAAGTTAGACGGTAGATGTATATTGTTTGTTATAAATATATCAATTCAGCGATATGTTGTTTAAAACTTGTTAATATTGCTTGACCAATATATTTATGATTACAGTCGATACATTTAATTTTATAAATCCCCGACCTTTCATTTTTTAGATATTTTAAAAGTTGCAATTTTAAAATTATCAAACAGTGTATTGTTATTTGCTATTATTATAAAAGAGCATTCTAAAAATATGTATGTATTAATTCCAGGTCTAATAGCGTTTGTATTTAATGAGTTAAAACTACTTTAGATAATGAAATTTACAACATTTATTGGTGCACTGACAACAAACATGAAGGTATCAGGTATCTTCCTATAATTATACAATACAATACATATATAATTATAGTACAATGTATAACCTTTGTGTTGTAAACATTATAAATATAAAACAATATTTATATATTGTTAAGAAATTAACAATATATAAATAAAATTACGAATTCAATACATATTTCTTTATGTTGTGTTAAGTGTTAAAATAGCAATTAATGGGAAATTTCTTTTTTCTGAACAACCCGATATGTTGCAAATTGGTCATTAAACACGTATTACCAGAAAAAAAATCATAGTAAGCTTTTGTGGAGAATTGTAACCCATTTATATTATTTCGAAAAAATAACAAGTAAATTTATGTCGCATTAATTTATGTCGCTTTTCTGGTAGTATATCCATTATCAGTTTATACTTACATTTTTCTACTGAATCGAATGTTTAAATTCATAAATTTAAAACTACAAAATGAGTCTACTCTGGAAAACGTTCCGCCATATTTGCTGAGAAGGGTGTCAGCAGCAATCTATCGACCATTAACTTTGCTTATCAGTTCATCTTTCAATTTCCGCATATATCAAAAATTGGATTACATTCTTATTCCAAAAGAAAGAGATTCGCGGAGAGTTGAAATACATCGACCGAAAAAAATATCCTTAGAATTTTTAAAGAATTTTTAGTGTAGCCTTTTAGAGTCTTCAGTAAATATAATTAAACTTTGCAAGAACAAGATGGTTTTTGTTTGAAAAAATATATCAAAAATTGTAAAAATGAAGTTATTATTTCTATCAAAAGTGTGGAGTGAAAGAGTGGAATATAATTTGACTCTTTGTTGACCAGACCTTGACGTGGTAAAGGGGTTTGAGTATGACAATTAAGCTTTGAGCTATGCCGTCTGGAGCGTAAGTTCCTGATAGGATCACCCCTGGCGGACAAATCGAGGCAGAGGTCTCAGACTAACATGATCAAAAATCTGCCAACCCGCATTGGACCAGCGTGACAGATTCCCGTCCATGCCTTCAACATGACAATACAACTTCAAACACGGCCCTCATTCCCCGGAGACCAAGGGGCAAATACCTACGTCAGCGGGAAGATCTGCCCCAAGGCAGAGGGTACTAAGAATCACTGGGTTAGATCAGGCTGCCATTGGAATTTTGACATTGTTACGAATAATATAAGGATAATGAAAACGGAGACCCGACGGCAAGAACTGTTAATCGAATTTGACAACATACATTGGGATATTATTGGGCTCTGTGAAACACGAAGAAAGGGCGAAGAGTTAATCAAATTAGAACCAACTGGTCACATATTTTACACTCGAGGTACGGAGAATGGACGATGTGGTGGAATTGGATTCTTCATCAATCGGAAGACAGTATAGTCAAATTTGAAGTATATCCGACAGATTAGCCCAATGCATTATTCAGCTGAAGAAATTGAGGAATTTTATAATAATGTGGCCCAACTTTTAGACAAAGAGAAGTGTAGGTATAAAATCTTGATGGACGACTTTAATACCAGAATCGGAGAAGTAAGAACTGGTGAAAATGCAACTGGCCCATATGGAAATGGCGAGCGGGACAATAGAGATGACAGGCTGGTTGAGTTTGCTGAAGGACAAGAACTCTATATTATGAATTCGTTTTACAAGAAAAAGATCAACAGAAAATGGACATGGAAAAGTCCATCTGGACTCACAAGTGAAATTGATGACATCATGTCAAACGATAAAGCAATATTTTGCAATTGTACTGTCCTCAACCATTTTAATGTAGGCAGTGACTACCGAATGGTACGAGCAAAGATTAGGATAAACTGCCGAAAAGAGCGCGAAAGAATGACAAGATCAAAAAGGGGAAAAGTTGATTTGGGCAGCTGCTGGAGAGGGACAGAGATTTTGAAATTGCTTTGTCGAATCGCTTTGCTGTGTTACAAGACCCGAGGGAGATGAAAATTACAGACCAAGATGAAGAAATCGCCAATAATGTGTTTAAAACGACGGCTTCAATAGCACCAGAAGATATGTGTTTCAAAGAGTCAAAAATTTCCAATGAGACCATTACTTTAACGAAAAAACGCCGGACAATGAAGAATGCAGACAGTCCTTTAGGTAGGGTCGAGTACGTTGAGCTTTGCAAAACTATAAGAAAACGTATTCGAGAGGAAACGCGTCGATTCAACATGCAGCTTGTACAAAAGTCTCTGGAAGAAAACAGGGGAATTAACAAAGCTAAGCAGAAGCTAAGAAAGAAAAGGTCACAAATGTTTTCCTTAATGCGTGAAGATGGTACAATATGCAGGGAACGGACGGAAATGTTAGAGGTGGTCCGAAGATTTTATGTTATATGAGGGCCAGAACCAAGCAAGAACAGCAATGCCCACTGAAGAACAAGTGCCGGATATCCCGGTGGAGGAAGTGAGAAAGGCTATAAACTCGATGAAAAATGGCAAGGTTCTAGGAAAGGATAATATATCTGTGGAGATGTTAAAAACTATTGGTCAGACTTTACATAAAACACTATCAAAATTATATTCCAAATATCTCAAACAACAAGATGTATTCAGCTTATGGAAAAATGCAGAAGTGATTCTTTAAATAAGAAAGGAGCACGAGAAGACTTAAAGAACTACCGTTCAATAAGCCTCCTATCAGTGGTGTACAAAGTTTTCACTAAGATAATATCCAAAAGAATACTAAGGACACTTAATGACGCACAACAGAAGATCACATCCAGGTCCTACAGTAGGTCTTGGCTTGCTGGCCTTTATGCTTGGCCTTTATCGATTATGAAAAAGCATTTGATTCAATCTAAAAGCGGGCCATAATGGATGCATTGCTTAATCAAGGTGTAGAGAAAGCCTATGTAAATCTACTAGGATCGATATATGATGAAGCTACAGCGACAGTCCACCTTGACGATCTTGACGGCAGGGTGACGCAATATCGCCCCTTCTTTTTTCAGCCTGTCTAGAAGAAGTGTTCCGTAATTTGGATTGGGAACAGGATGGAATAAGGATTAATGGTGCACACTTAAATCATCTTAGATTCGCAGATGATATCGTTCTTCTTTCACAAGACCCAGAGGAGCTGCAAAGACACGTACAAGAGCTGCAAAGGGCTGGGGAACCATTTGGCTTGAAAATAAACCAGAAGAAGAGTCAGGTCATGTTCAATATATTTGCTGAGGACAAAAGGATTTCTATGTTAGGAACGGATTTGGAAGTTGTGGATCACTATATGTATCTTGGGCAGAAGGTTTCAGTGAAAGGGGATACCGTCCGGGAGGTGAAACGACTCGTTAAATGTGGCTGGCAGGCATTTAGCAGGTTTAACATAGTGTTTAAGAGCAAACTAGGACTTTGCCTGAAATGAAAATTCTTTGATCACTGTGTTCTGCACGTTATGACATTATGGCATAATGACAGGCCATGTAGCGAGACGATGGGACGAAAGATGGACCAAGGCGGTCGTGGACTGGATACCGCTTGATCGTAAACATTCAGGGAGGAGACCGAAAACACGATGGATTCATGGCATTATTAAGTATATTGGACCCGATTGGCAGAGGAGAGCTCAGGATCGTGAGAGTTGGAAGCATGCTGAAGAAGCCTTCATCCTGCAGTGGATTGATACGGGTTTATATATATATATATATATATATATATATATATATATATATATATATATATATATATATATGTGTATATATATATATATATATATATATATATATATATATATATATATATATATATATATATATATATATATATATATATATATATATATAATAAATATTACACTCTTATTTTTACGTAACTATTATATAAACTTTCATAAGGATATAATTATAATTCTTCTCTATTTGTTGCTATTGGTTTTCTGAACAGAGCAATATTTGTCATGTCCTCCCCTTGTAATTTTTCTGTGTCCCAACCACTTAATTATTTGTTTTTCTCTGTATAAAGATAATTTTGATTTTTTAAATAATTCTTCTATTTCTTTGTTTCTTTTCCTTTTTCAACCTTCTTCTGTTCTTGTCCCACTATAAATATATATATATATATATATATATATATATATATATATATATATATATATATATATATATATATATATATCCAATAGGTATATCTCAGATTATTTTAACATACATGTTTGATATGCATTCGTAGCTATTGGACATAAGATTGCCATGAATAGTCTTATTTTAGTATTTCTGGACATAATCATTGGAAGGAATTAGAATTTTAATTTATTTATGTTTAATTCTACATTGGTTAATGTAAGAACTAACCAACAAATACTTAATATACATATGTTGACACATCATAAATAATATAGAAACTTAAAGAAACTTATATCAAAGAAGAAAGGAATGGTATTATTATATTATTATTAAGTGTTCACAATTATGGTTTAAGAGTTTATTTTAACAATTATGGTTAGGCGTATGTACAAGAGTTAACCGCCTAGATTTGCCAGTGCAATGCGAGGTTCTCACCCTCTCAACCACATTATTGTCGAAAGGAAGCATTTAAATAATTTGAAAATGAATTCTATCTGATATAGCTGCAGTCATATCTCTTCTGCCGAAAATGTCGCCAAAACCAAAGCCGAAGGTCTTCTTTCACAAATTTTAGTTTCCGCTACAGCCGTCGTGTCATAGCTAATATTAGTAATTGTAGGCGCTAACTGTTACCCAGTTCGCCCCTTAACGGTTGTCGACCACGAACCAAAGAATAAATAAAAATATATGGCATTGGGAACGGTGAATGATTGAAAAACATTTGGACAGGTCACATTCCAAACACTATCGATCAACGGTGTAAATATATATTTAGGGTGTAATTTTTTTAAAACCTGACAAAGGCTAACCTTTTTATTTGAAGTTATAGAATACTACTTCCAAATGCAATGTTGTGGGAAATAAGTTGACTAAGAAAAATTTTCAAAACAATGCTATTCAGTGTTGCCAGATTTCTTCAGCAGCTGCTAAAACAATATTTTTTTTAACATAATTTGATAAATATTAAAATTCGAAGTAAAATATATTATGTCACATTTCTTGATTGGAGTAGCCATTTTAGAACAATTAACAAAAACAACTAAAATAATCTGTAGTCGACAGAAACTAAAAGAATCGAACATAGCAATAGTAGGTCTTGGAAATTTAACAAAAATTTTGTTGTTTGAAAAACATTATTGTGCTGTTATTGTGTTATTTGAAAGCTGTTATATTTGAATGTGTATGAAAAAATAACGTTTTAATTCAGTTGCTAAGATGAATCAGTTATTTAAGGGGGGAGATACATATACCAGGTGTCCCATTAAGGATGGATCGCGGCCGTATCTTGAAAACTATTTATCCCACAGCTTTGGAGGAAAAAAAATTGTACTAAAATTGATCATGAGAAATTCACCAAAAATATTTTTAAGCTTCTAAAATGACCGCAAGAGGGCGTGACGAGCTAAACATTTTTAAAAATCATTTTTTTGTGTATTTTCAAGTGTTAACCGAGTAAGAAAAATTCTCAGTTATAATTAGCAAACTGTCTCCTACAACTTTGTTTTATGACATTTTGTCGTAATTTCACGAATAGACGGTTGGGGGGAGTTTTACCTATTGAGATAAAAAGTCGTCTAATGTCCGTTTGCCTTAACCGATTTTCCTCAATTTGGATTCATTTAAAAGGCAATTGCTGGGATAATCAGATTATCTGGGAGATAAATTATTTAGCTTATAAATGAAATCGCGAGGTGGCGTTACATTCAACAATAGTTTTTTTGAAGTTTTGTTCAGTTTTTTCAAATGGAATAGTACAGCTTTTATTACATGACTAGAAAGGTAATTTAAAGAGGAATCATCCAGTGAAAACCCGAAATAGATATCTCTGACATGTCAAGAGATATTTCGATTTTTCTGAAACAAATCAGTTATTATTTCACTACTACCTGCATTAAGTTAAAAAAATATTAACCTAATGTTTGCCTTCCTTCACACTTTACCCCGGCTTAGGACTGGTCCAAATTCTTCGTGCCATATTAATTTGGAGCGTGTTTAAAGGCCAACGGGCCAACAACGAAGATAATAATAATAACAACAGTCAAATAAAATTAACAGCACAACAGTCTAATAATTAACATAATCTAAACTTTAACGCCTTTCGAAATGTTCAAAATACCTTCCTCCATCATCGCTGTGGAATAAATAGTTTTCAAGATACGGCCGCGATCCATCCTTAATGGGACACCTGGTAGACGCGTGAATTTTAATTGATTTTGATTTTTGAATAACTCGTTCAATATTTTTGAAACTTGGCATATGGTTTATTTGTATTTTTAACTATTATTATTATTATTTTTATAGTCCAGTCTTCCGGGAAGGTAGCAGTGAGAGTTGTTGATTAGCGTGACTTGTAGCTCCTGTTGTATTAGTCTGAAATGAAAAAATAAAAGTTCTGAGTGAAGGGTATTAATGTTATATTTTGTAGATGAACCTAAAAAAAAATTTAAAAAATCACGGGTTGAAATATTTTATAAAAAAATCTTCAGATTTTTCATTTTTTTGCTTCGAAAAAATATTTTTTTCATTAAATTTTTCAAAACAAATAGATTCATAGAGAAAGTAATATCAGTGAAAAGATGTGTATAAAATTTCAGCACGATTGATAATATACTTTTTGAGTTATCGGTGACGCCAATTTGAAAAATATAATATTGAGAAAAATGCGTTTTTAAATTTATGCAAACTTTTTCCTGTGAGGTTTCTTAAAAACCAAAGTTTATATGACCGCTCTTGTTGAACTGAAACAATCAATTCGGCGAGAAATTAATAATATTAGGCCCAATATGTTGGAAAATGTTAGTAATAGTAGTGTTAAAAGAGTCCATTATTATATTTGAGTGTTTGTTGAAAAAGTAATTATTGATTAGTTTATAAGAGTTATTTTTGATTGTTATTTTAAACTAGTCCTTTCAGTAAAAAAAGTTGTATTGTTGTTGAATAACAATTGATTCTTCTAAAACGGCTACTCCTTCTAAAACGGCTCATAAAGAAATGTGACAAAACATTTGTTTTCAATTAAGATTTGTAAAATTATGTTAAAAAAATACGATGTTGCTATTTAAAAGTACTTCAAAAACTAGTACTTCAAATAAAAAAGTTAGCCAGTGTCAGATATTAAATAAATTATTCTGTATATATACAAGGTAAATGCAGGGTATGTACAGGTATATATATATATATATATATATATATATATATATATATATATATATATATATATATATATATATATATATATATATATATATATATATATATATATAAGATTTCTTTGGACCGCGTCCAATGAGACAACAGTAGTTGAGTGTTATCATATATCCAACCGTTGGATTCCACAATCCCATGTGGAACACACAACCTGCATCTCCGCCTTAGCACTACTGTTAGCACTTCATCCGTTTTGTGTGTTCGTAAAATTTAAGTCTTCTTTTTCTCATATCGCTATGTATATCTGTGTACTGTTTGATTTCTTGGTTTTCTTGAAGTCGGTATATTGTGCTATTTCTTTTTTTGGGGCCTAAGATTTCATATGATTTTTCTTTCCTTTTTTTTTCAATCTCGTCGATATCTCTCTTCCTATTCAAATGGCTTTTCTGCCCCATATAGACATTCTGGCTTAATAACTATTGTAATGTCTCAGTTTTTTGTTTTTAGATATGCATTTTTTGTTGTAAATATTTTGCGAAAGTCTCAATGCAGTTTCCATTTTTTTAACATCGACCCTTATTGGCCGCTTTTTACAACCCGTTTTCCATGATTATTTCACCCAAATATTTGAATTAAGATCAATTTTGATATTGGTTCTTCCCAGTTTAATGGGCTGGTTTAACACACATGAATAGAGTACAAAATTTTTGATGGGAGAGCATGTGTAGGTACCCTGAAGAGTCTAAATATGCAATATTATGACTACAAAGATTGTTATTTCAAAATTATGATCAAAATTATTTCACTGTTTCAGTGCATGCATTTAAGTTCGATTTATAATTCAAAAATAAATTCTACGTGAATATCAGCAAGATAATTTGTGAAAGAAAAAATTTTACGTCTTGTTGAAGAGGGTTCTACTAGTAGTACTCGAAGAGTTTCTAAACAAGTTGAAGCTTCCCATTGGATCGTAAATAGATCTTTAAAAGAGCAGTTACTTTACCCTTATTATATAGAAACGATACAAGTACCATTACCCGGTGATTTTTCACACAGGCAGAAATATTGTGAATGGTTAATAATAACAATTAATAATTGGTAAAGGAATCTAAATTTTTGTTCAATATTTTATCAATCAACGAAGCTTCTTTCCAATAAATCGATAAAAACAAAGTAAAAATAGATATTTCCATTGTTAGTTTATCGAAACATTAAAATTAAATTTTATCATTACCATTAAAATTTCTCGTATTTTCATGTCAATATAAGACCTAATAATACCAGCATTGCTCAAGAATAAGCCTAATAGTTTGACTGGGAACTGTGTCCCCTCCACCACTATTTTATCTATCAAAACTGCACTCCAAGAATATTTGTCTTTAAAATCATGCTCATTTCATAAAATAGGAATAGAAAGAGATATGAGTGAAGATTATCAACAACGATATAGATTATTTTCTAAATTTTAACTGAAGTAACTCTTGAAGTAAAATAAAATTTTGAACAGTATCAAACATTAACATTTCTTATTGGTACTCCAAAATGCCGGTTTACACGCTACCATAAATGCTAGCAATTTATCGTTTCGATGGAATTTTTACAATTTATCGTTGGGTGTAAACAGGACACGTAGCGATTTATTGGAATTAGATTGGATGGTTGATTGATACAGAGCTCGTTAAAAAATATAAGGAGTTTGATCCGTCGGCAGACAGAAACACTGTAATAAGAAAAATGAATGCCTTGCGTACAGTTTATCAAAAATAAGTGTCAAAAGTTAACAATTAGTCCAAATCCGGGGCACGTGAGGATGATATATACAAACCTACTTTGTGGTACTTCGACCTTCTGATGTTTTTGAACAACCAGGACTCTGCAAGACCTAGTATGAGTGCAATAAATGATGTGGACGAAGAAACACAAGATGTAAGTAAAATTATTTTTTATTTATAGTAAAATAAATTAATTTATTTTGTCAAATTGTTATATACATTACATATCAGAAATCAATTGGCCTACATTGATTATAACATGTATTAATGAATTAATAACAAATATGGTTCAAATCAATTGTCTGTAACCGAACAAAGTGACACTTTATTAAACTTACTATATTTAGTAATTAATTAATTACTGTAACTAAATAAAAATTAGTACAAACACTTATATAATACGCTTTTCTTAAGAACTGTACATTTCAAACGTTCAATGCACCTTTTTCTTATAGTTTTTTCTTTTATTTGGGTTTTTTCGCCACTATCTAAAGCTCAAAAAATATCAAAAATACCTGTTCTTATTTAAAGAAAGAATCACTGGGTAAAAACAAAAAACCAAACGGAGACAAATTTCTCAGTGATTCTTTTTTGCAATAAATCTGCCTGACGAACAAAATTTTAAAGATATAGAAATGTTATAAAAATATAGATATAAAAATTTACAAACCTTTAACGTCAACGTTTCGGAGGGTACTCTCCCCCCGTTTTCAAAACTAAACTAAAAAATAAATTATATTAATTTGTAATATATAAATTATATATATATATTTTTTAATAATTAAATAAATATATTTTTTTGTATATGTCAACGATACTTACATTGACAACAATAGATTTTCATGACAGTGACATACTACCAAAAATATATATAGGTAATGTTTACTGTGTGATTGTTTAATGTACTGATTGTGTATTCAAATATTTAAATGTGTTTAATTGTATTCTTTAGAACCGGGAACCATATTGAATTTAAATCTTCGGAAGGCATAGCAATACAGTTATTTTTATTTAAATTTATTATAGCGGTTTCTTTTAATCTTCTGTATTTTGTTACCGATTCTTTTAATACCGTTTTGGAATTATTCCAATTGATTTTATGACCCGATTCCCATGCGTGTTGACAAATTCTAGATTTATTAAAGTCGCCCTTTCTAGGAAAGTTTTTATGCTTTTTTACTCTAACATCTAACGGTCTAGATGTCTCACTTATATAAAATTTGCCACATTCGCAGGGATTTTTATAAACCACATTTTTGGTATTTTGTTGTATATTGTTTGGTTTAGTCTTTGTTAATAGAGATCTAAGAATATTTTTTGTTTTAAATGTCATTCTTATGTTGTATTGATTTCCTACTCTTTTAATTGTGTCAGAAATACCGCGGATATAAGGAATTGTCAGGTTAATTGTTTGAGAGTTATTATTATTGTTATTAATAACTTGTCTGTTTTGTCTAGCATTAAAATTTTTAAACGATTTATCTATAAAATTTTTTGGGTAATTGTTTTTTATTAAAATGTCTTTTATGTGATTTGTTTCTTTTTGTGGGGTATCACTGTCGGTACAAACAAGTTTTGCTCTTAATTATAAACAAATTATAAAGAAAGTGCAAAAGAAAAACAAAAATGTATTCAAGGTAACATAAAAAAAGTTAAATAATCATCTCAGATGTCGACTTATTTCTTAAATTCATTACAGTGTTGTTAAATCGAATTGACCGAATTGTTAATAAATCGAATTGACCGAAACTTTCTTCACCTGAATAGATGTCAATGGTACTGTCAAATGTTTAAATCTGATTTGGAATGGTTCGAGCTAAATCCCGGATACTTTCAGAATAAAAATTGTTAAAATTCTCTTCTATCATTCCTTTTACCCAGTGATTCTTTCTTTAAATAAGAACAGGTATTTTTGATATTTTTTGAGTTTTAGATAGTGGCGAAAAACCCAAATAAAGGAAAAAAATATATGAACACGCCACAATCATTCAGACATTACGCACCTTTTTCTTGCCAAGGAACTGACCCCTCCTCGTTAAAATGCGTACAGAACTTTTCTCGAACAATTTTTGCCTTTTTTGTAAAACTTGATCCCTTGAACGTCGTTCGAGTTGTGTAATATATCGGGATTACACCTTGCATCTAGTTGAATAGTACCATCTATAATAATTTCGTAATCAAAACATTTAAGAGGGGTGTAGGTAAGTGTTTTTTTGTGCAATAAGTTTTGCAAAGATCAGAACGCAAGAACTAATGTTTCAATGGTTTCCACATCTAAATTAATTGCAGTTAGTTGTAGTAACGGGAACCGCTATCCTTTGGTGGAACAATCCGGACAAGTTTATCTGTTATCTCATTATCTGTTTTAGGGGAGTAGAACAAAAAAAAAACACATTTAATTGTTTTTGTTAGGCAGGTACACAGACGAAAAATTTTGTTCTTCTACCCTAGTTGTATATCTACCCAATACCATTTTTAGTCCTTGAGTCAGGGCCGAAACAATGGTATGATTTGTAGATTTCGAGGTTTCGACACTACTCTCAGTTGATACTTACGTTTTCTGTATGTCAAAATTTTTTTGAAATCATTCTATTTCTTCGGCCCTGGCTGAAGGACTTTTTCTATCATCTGCTATAGTCTTCCGCCACCACAGGAACCACATCAGAGGTCACCATATCGGCTCTTCCAACATCAGGTGATGATATATCAAGTACATCACAAAGTGTGACACTATTACCAAGTGTACCGCGGCCAATGCGGAAAAAGAATCTAACTCCGACAGATGAGGTGATATATCTCGCGGAACAACAGCTAAAAGCTATTCGTCCTGATGATGAATTCGAAGCCTACGGAAAGTAAACCTCCTTTAAAGGAAACCAGGCCGTATTCGATCGAAAACTCATTAATGACGTGATTTTTTAGGGGGAGCTTGAAGCACTGACCAAAAATTTCAAAGTATTTAACAGTCAACCACACCGTTCATTCGAAAATAATGACTATCAACAATTTAATCCTCAGCTATAACTCAACAACCCTACCCCCCACCATACATCTCTCAAATATCAGACCATCAACTCTGTTATTCTCAGATACCCTACCCTGAACAACACAATCCTCGTTCTTTCAATAGCATTCAACTGCTTAACACGATACTCGATACACCAAATCCTCAAACATGATACTCCCAAACTATCTAACATGGTACTGCTAAACACTCAAATAAACAAACCTGAACAAGCCAACTCTGAACAACCCAATACTTCTCAAAAACCCACTAACTCAAATTTCACGTGTTCAAATAGCATAAATCCCAACCAATCAATGGAAAACAATGTTTCGACCTACTTTTCAACTTTCTCGGAGTAGCAAGACAGTTTCGTGTGTAAAACATATTCTATGATTATTCACTTTATATTGTATTACATTTCGTTATAATGTTTGTAATGTGTATATGGTCTAAAAGAAAATAATAATTGTTATTAACACACCTGTACGATTTTTCTAATACCTTGTAGATACCTCACATGTTTAGAAATGACAGTTGAATATTCCATGTCCTTCAAGCTTCTTACGGTGGCATGGAATCGTAAGGTAGCTGAGAATCTTTCGTGCGGAGATATCGCTCTTCTCATAACAGTATCAGTTTTTGCAATAAACGGAGAAACCAACCTTAACAACTCAACATAAGTCTCTTCGTCCATTCTTAAATAATTTCGCCAGTCATTTAGTTCAGTTCTCAGTTCTTTCAATAATTTTACATGAAAGAATTCCCTTGCTTCAGTAACCACTGGCGGCTCCACTTTCTTCTTGGTCTTCGCGACTTTTTCACTTTTCTCGCTAAACAACCGATATATAAAGACATTATTACTTCCTCCATGGCAAAGCTGTCGACAATGAATATTGGACAAGAAATTGTTACAATTTTTCGTAGCGTGTAAATAGTATGCCCTCTTTCGATTTATTCGAACAATACATTTGTCAATCACATCGTTACGATTTATCGTGGCGTATAAACCTGCCTTAATAAATCTAGGACTTTATCGTTGTTTACATTTCGAAGTCTTTAGTTATTAAAATTTATAACATGTTGACAAGATTTTTTAGTTATGTTATATCTGATATATCCTCCTGTGAATAGATTTCTAAGTTTTTTACCGATAGATTTTCGATAAAAATATTGGCATTTAATTAAAAAAAAAAACGACTTTTCGTAATTACCTGCTTTTGTTTTTTTTTTTGGATACTTCAAGACCTCCTTTCATTTTTACCACGTTTATAGATGATCTTTATGCTAGCCTTTCATTATGTAATCCACAGATTAATTGGAAACCAAAGGGACATGCCATAACTTTTGTTTGCTCCCTTTGAAATGCGGATGATTGATTTATTAATTTCATAAACCTATGTTTTCCGATTAAGTTATCGATTTAATTATTTGTAATCATTCACTTCGTCTAACATCGTAATTATTTTATTTCCAGGCTTATAATTTCATGATTGAGAGAAAAATGCAAAATAGCCTTTTTAAAAGTTTTATAATATATTAATAATTTTTATTTTCTTTTTATTTTAAACGAATATTTTACCTAATCATATAGGCTGGACTAAACCCGAAAGATCGTTCCAATCTTTTTTTTGATACTCTCGACGCGTGTTTCGCTAATTATGTTAGCATCATTATGAGATAAGGCAATTTTTAATTCATTTCATTTAATTCAGATGAGATCAGATGAGAAATGAGACCGTGGACCAACCAACTAGGTAGGCTCCAATATCAATATCAATAGTATTTTATAAATCATGTGTTTCCCACCTAACAGTTTTTCATATTATCTCTGTTTGTCCTTCCCTTTTATCCTTACCTCATTAATATGGTGTAATATACGTTTATGCGATCACTTTCTAGTAAGCGAGACAGTTAGATTCTTGAGATAAACCAGTTTACTGGACCTCCTCTAACCCAACGTTCCTAAATTTTATTTCTTGATGTTAACTTGTCAAATTTGTCTTTTATACGTTTAAATTATATACATTTATTATTATTTGTGCTATATCTTACTTTTAACTGTTTTGTCCTGTTCTGACTTAGTTTCCTGCTGAGATAAATTTTTAAAATGCATATCACTATTTTTTAACTTTATCGTAAGTTCTTTTCTTCTATCTTAATTTTAATTAAAATAGAAGAAAATAACTTAAATTAATCTGCACACCTTTAGGATTTAATAATCTCCTGATCTCACACATCTAAATCCCTAGCAAGTTACTAAAAAACATCCTGCATGTTGACATTAAATTATTTAAATAAATCAACCAATCAATCATTCTCGTCCTAGGTCTCCTCGTATTCATTTTTGGTTTTCCACAGTGCCAAGAGCAGCTTAAAATACCCTCGCTTCCTTTCTCCTATCTTTTAAACTTATTTTTCCCCTAATATTTTCCTGAATTCTGTATTTGGTATCTTGTCATTTAGTAGTATATCTGCAATTTTTCTAAATGACAACCTTTGGTGTGAAACACTAAACTTGAAAAGATTTACTACTAAACACCAAATCACTTTCTTGTAATCTGATTAAATCATCTCCTGATGATGCTAACATGATTAGCGAAACGTACGTCCAGCAGTTCAAAAAAAGTGATTCGAAGTTTAGTGGTAAATCTCTTCAAGTTAAGTGGCATTTTGTTTAGTGCAAAGTACAGTCCTGCAGTAGCTTGTATATTTAGTTCATCTTTTTTTAATTTTTTTATCATTTTGTGCTATAGTTGTCTTTAAATATTTGGTATGTTTGTTCAAATTTGAACTATTTGTTCTGTGCTCTAGTATTATATACATTTTCTCAGAATTCTCAGCTATTATTGTTGCTACGTTCCCTTAACTCTACATATTAAAATTACTAATTGAACATATAGTGTGAACTTCGCAGTGGAAGGCGTCACAACACAACCGTTCATCGGATGAACGGTTGTGTATATTTTTATAACATTCACAAAAATGTTATAAAAATATAAAAATCACACAGTAAACCTCACCTATATATATTTTTTTAGTGGTATATCACTGTCATTAAAACAAATTGTTAATGTAAGTATCATTGACATACACAAAAAATATGTTTACTTTCTACCTTTCCAGAATTTATAGAAATTAATATAATTTATTTTTAGGTTCGTTTTAAAAACGGGAGGAGAATACTTCCCGAAACGTTAACGTTAAAAGTTTGTATTTTTTCAAAACATTTTTATATTTTTAAAATTTTGTTCGTTATGCAAATTTATTATAAGAATCACTGAGAAATTAGTCTCCTTTTGGTTTTTTGTTTTTACTGTGTGATTCTTTATTTACATAAGAACATATATTTTTGATATTTTTTGAGTTTTAGATCGTGACGAAAAACCCAAATAAAGAATATATATATATATATATATATATATATATATATATATATATATATATATATATATATATATATATATATATATATATTTTAATTATATACAATATTACAATATATAATAATTTTATAAATGAAATTTTCTATTATTTTGTTCTTTCTTATATTATAGTACGTGTGTATTTTTACCAAAAATTAATAAAAGCCATAAAAATTTAATTACATATGTATATGTGGGTAGATACATTTTTTTAACTTCTAAAATAACGTACGCATTATTAAGATCCGCTCCGGTACATTGTAACCGAATTTTATTGTATATTATTAAAATTAATAAAGTAAATAAATCCTCAAGCGGTAAGGGAGAACAAAAAATCTATTTTAGTAATTTTTAGATGACAAATTATGTCTGCCAATTAAGACTGCCGCTGTTTGTCGAAAAAAAACTGGATAAAAACAGCAATTCCATTAAAAGCAGTTAGCCTGTGGGATGCATAAAAATAGTAACAGAAAACCGAACACAAATGCACTGACACATGGTGAATTTTCGTTTTTAATCAAGCTTCACGCAATTCCTACGAGATCGAATAAAATATTGTTTGTTTACAAAAAAGACGTAATTAATATTGACGTAATTAATAACAAGATTGAAATTTTGTACACGGGGTAAACAAATACTTAAACAAAACAATCACAAGATCTTAATAAGTAATATAAAATAGCGAATTGTCGGTTCTTAAGATAAAAGAACAAAGCACAATAAACAAATTGCAATACTGCAAAATTATATCATGATTTTTTCAGAAAAAAAAGGGGCAAATCTAGTAGAGGTGAAGAGGTAAACATTTTATAAAGATAATCAGAATTCAGCACAATAATTAAAGCCTCATGATTCATGAGATGTATAAAATCATGTTTTGAATACAATATGAATAGAATAGCATTTTCTATTCATTATTTGGAGTAATATTAAATTAAATTTAATTTTTTTTGCTATATATATATTTAATTACTTTGCCTACCTTTTTTACGTAAAAAAGTATACCTTAGAAATGTCGCTCCTAGTTACCGTTTTCTAGATATCTGCGTTTAAATTGTTCATCGCATCGTTTTAAATTACTTTTTTAAAATATAACATTTGTGTTTGCTTTCCCTCACACTTTATTCAAGCCTGCAACTGATTCAAGTTCTACAATTAAAAGTAAAAACTTGAAGCGTGTTTAAAAGCAAACGGGCTGCAATAGCAACGCTAAAACAAGAACACAATTGGAACCATTACATACTACTTATTACACCCTAACAACATTACACACTAATTTTAGGGATATGCCCATATTTACATTGACAATAATAATGGATTTCAATATAAATATCATTGAATCCCAAAAGTATATTTACAAATTATAATTTTAAATTAATATATTAATATAAAACTATCACAAACTAATAACGTTTATAAACGTTTTAAAAGAGAATTCAATGGAAATATTTTTAGAAATGTCGAAAATTTTAAAACAATTCCACACGAATTATAAAACAAGATTCCTCTTTTCGACAATAACTGTTCTAAGTGATTTTCATTCAAGTTAAAATGTTTCAGTACCTGTATACTGAACGACCGTCTGACTTTAAATAATAACTCTTCATTTCGAAATGATTCCACAGCATTCCCAAGTTTATGCCACAATTTTTCCCTACTTTCTTATACACTAATGATTTTACAAATCGCTACACACAAAAATCAAAAATCTCGTTTTCGTTTTAGTTGAGTTTGAAGAAAATTAAGATACAATTCGCTGTTTAAATTAGGTGATAATTCGAATAGACCCACTACATAATCACCAGTTAGACCACACCAAACGTTAATTTTAAATTCTTGTTGAAAATGATGCTCGGATACTAAGTGTGGATTTTCTAAATCCCACGTATGTTTATTTTTAAAATTGAATACACCTCTACGTGTTGCTTCCTCTGTATTTTTTTTGTAAACATGGGGTCGGCACTTTGTTGGGTATGACAGAAACGGCCAAATTCCAAGTCTGATTGTTGTACATTGTAAAATACTTCTGAAATAATAGAAAATGTAGAAACATTCAAAGTAGATGTCAGTTTATTTACACTTTGTCGAATATAATGGAAAATCTTGCAATACAGATGTAATTTGACACACATCTTTCATGTGGTTGTTTGATAGATTGCAGTTCATAAAAGCTTTTCATTTTCTATCATTTCGTAGCAAAGAGTAAACATTATTGCCTTCTGATAAATATCAAATATTGATATGCTTTCTTAAACTTATCTTCGATGTACAGGCTGTTTCCTAATGGTATGTCGCAGAGCCTACTAGAGTAATAAGCATTGAAATGATGGACATTTCCTTAATTAGCTTTTGGTCTGTGGGAACTAATTACAGAGGTATGGCTTTGCAAAGTTCCAAAATAAAATTTGAAATTTCTTACTAATTTTAAAACGAATCATCTCCTACTGATGCTAACATAGTTAGCGAAACGTGCGTTGAGCAGTTCAAAAAAGTGATTTGGTGTTTAGTAGTAAATCTCTTCAAGTTTAATAATAAACCTTGTCAACAACAACAAAACTAACGGTAAAAACATGAATAGTTTAATTTTTGTTGAACTAAATAGTATGCATTTGTGTTTAGGGTCAATCTAAAGAGAAATAGTGAAAGACGTATTTATTTACAAAAATATTCCAATACACACAACCGGATAGACGAACATTTTATCGAGTAGATCGGAGTTTGCGTAAAAATCGTATCTGGGATCAGAATAATAATATTAAAAATGCTGGACGACTGCCACTAAGTCGGACTGTTAATAAAGGGAAGTCAAGTTTACATTTAGTTGAAAATAATCCTATAAAAAGTTCCAGACGATTAATATTCCAGTAGTCGCGTAAAATTTTGAAACATCAGTGGCTACTTATTAGGGTGGCCGCACACTGCAGACGTTTAATTGGACGATAGTTGGTTCGGTCTTTTAATTAGCATGGAGAAGTATACGAGTGCGCATACTTTTTGAGTGTCAAAACTCACATACACTCACATACGTCTTCATGCTAATTAAAAGACCGATCCAACTATCGGCTGATCAAAAGTCTGCAGTGTACGGCCACCCTTAGAGAACCTCGTACTTTTGTTACGTAGTGATTAAGATAGTCAATCATATAATAAAAATACCTATTAAACAATTCAATACAATGTTTAAAAAAAACATGCAAAACTTCTAATACATACATTTAAGAACTACAATAAAAAAGAACATAAAAATAACATGAAAGGAACTTAAAATAGTCATGGTAAAATTTAATTTCACCACGCTCTATGTTTCAGAACACTCTAGACAAATTATTAGAGTGTGTTCCAAACATACATTAGTGTGACATTTTTTGCAGAAATATCGGTTGGGGCGATTTTTTCCTGTCATTCCTAGCACATCGACCTATTTTATTTGCTAGAGGGTTCCGACACTGATCCGTAACTTCTAGTTCAAGAATCCTAATTCTTAGTTTTATCGATCTTGGTGTATATCGATGCAGTAGAGCGAATTTCTTTATAATTACGTATCAATTTAAAAGAAAGTTTGTGCAAAAATTATTTATGTAATTGTTTTTTATCTACATCATTCGTCTTGTAAATAACTAGAGAATTTATACCTGCAACGTTTAACATTGAGTAAGAGATTACTATTGGCCACCTTAAAGTAGCGCGGACACAATGGTGTAAACTTGATTTAAGCAAAACATTTTTATCTTTTTCTTTTGGAACATAACATAAGAGCATGCAATTCTCGTAAAAGACAAACATTGACGACTTTTCAGACCGATTTACTGGGCGAGTAAATTCAACATGATTCTATGCTTTATTTTTCCTAACCGTTCATACGAAAATCATCCTGAAATTCTTTTTTATAGTCCCGTTCATCTAGACATTCAAAGGTACATAAATAAACATAATTAAAAATAACATTTCAAAATTCCCCATCGTTGCGGTACGTGGAAAAAAATTGATTTGAGGTCAAAGGTAAAAAAAATGGGGTTTTCGCGTTTTTTATTTTCCTAAGAGCCATATTCCTGAGATATAACGATTTAAAAGTTGTAAGCGTTATAATACGTTTCCAGCCACCTCTGAGGTAGTGTACTTATTGCTTTTTTTTTAACGTGGTTTCCCCAGTAGGCCTATTCCACAGGTCTGTTGTGATTCTGTTTAATTGGAAACTATTGCATAATAACAGATATTAGCAAGGGTTGAAATTGATAAAAGTGATGGAAATTAAAAAACAGTAGAAACATTTATACTGCTTTTTTGAGGAAAGATACTGTTTCAGTTCCATATGCAAAATCCTGGACATTTATTTTATTGTAACCTAGTACACCATCGTTTTGATAAATCTGTATTGGCACATGAGCTTTTACCTTGAAATCTTTTGGTGAAAGAGATTCCTTTATTTAAGTTAAGTAAAACGGATTGTTTTGGAGTAACAATTATGTGGAGCGCGTTATTATCGTCTTGTGTATTTACATTAATATCAACATTGTCTGTAAAAAACGTATTGAATAAGTATGCCACTTTCTGGTGGTAGAATATGAGGAAATGTATATACGTGACGTACTTATGCATATTATGACGCTTACAACTTTTTAAATCGTTATATCTCAGGAACGGTGGCTCTTAGGAAAAAAATTATTTATGTCTTTTTTATATATAATTAGGTAGTCTACAATTCCTGTCTAAAGTAATTTTACGATAAATAATAATGATAAATAATAATGCAGTAAATGCAGTTTTATATTTTTCTCAAGATCTCAAAAATATCTCGAATCGCTGCCAGTCTCTCAACAGACTTTCTAGCTTCGCGAGTTTCAAAATCGTCTAACGGGAAATGTAGCAGTAAGAATCGAAATCTTTGTAGAGGCATAGTAAGCCCAAATTTCTCGATACCAGTGCAATGTACGCCCCAGCCAAATACAAGGGCTCAAATAATGCTTGATTTTTTATGATGTCAGTTGTATTGGTATCATGTTCTCGACAATTTGGATCTTGGGCAATCTGGATATGTTTATTTGTGTTTTTACAATAATTTGAAGTACATTTTCTGGGAAGAAATACCACCACATTGACAAAGGAGTTTTTAGTGTTTTAACAGTTCCTTTTGGATCGGGTAAATGGGTAAATAAATTTTCTAATCGGGTCCTCACAATTTTTGGAGAACAGTGTTTTCTCCAATTGGTAGTTTGACTTTTACCTATAGAAAATGAACCAACAGCTTCTGGCAAAACACCAGGTCCATTAACTGAAATATCCTGTTAGCTATCTGTTTCAAGTATATTCAGTTCAATTGCGTCTTCTTCCTTTTTATTACATTCATCAACGGGTAATTCCTCTCCATCAGAGGATTGGAAACATTGTTCCATTAATTTATGTAGCCGCTCTTGTTCTTTTTCATAAGAGGCTATTCTAAAAACGTATATGTATAACAGCGGCAACAAAAGACAGCGAAAAGAACATACCTTATCAAAAGAACACAGAAAAATAAATTAGTCAGTTGTGGTCGCGTTAGTGGTCGCTGCAGATTCTCAGTCCGTAACTTCAAATTATTCGTCAAAGTCCAAAACTACTCATTGGCTCACTAAGTCGCCTACTCATACACGTTCTTCCCGGAAGGAATTGAGAAGCGCAACACTTGGAGGGAAGTGTAATGGAAATTATTGTCGAAACAAAACGGGTCCGGAGCGACAGCCCGCACGCGACTACTGAAAGGTTAAGTGCAATTGTGCAACATCACAACCAGTGAGCAATATACATGAAAAGAAGGCTTTGGCGAGTATTTGGTGGGACAGTACGGGAGCTGGGTATTACGAACTGCTGAAACCTTGTTACTGGCGATCGATACCAACAACAATGGATAGAAATAAACCGAGCGTTGAAGAAAAAACGACTATAATACGGCCAAAGACATGATAAGGTAATTTTTCAACATGACAATGCTCGGCCCCATGTTACAAAATGTGTTAAAAAACTATCTGGAAAACGTTAAATGGGACGTCCTACCCTAGACGACGTATTTACCGGACTTAGTCCCTTCAGAATACCACTTATTTTTATCGATGCAGCACGGACCGTTAGAATAACACTTACATTCTTACGAAGAAGTGAAAATTTGGTTTGATGTATGGTTGGCCTCAAAAAACCCAAAAGTTCCTTTGGCGCGGAATTCATTCTTTGATAGAAAGATGGGAAAACGTAATAGCTAACGATAGCCAATTCTTTGATTATTAAGGAAATTTATTTTGTTATGGAAATAAACACAGAAATTTTGCGAAAAAATCGACATTATTAACCGAAAAATCTTTTATATTCTATATTCAATTTGTAAAAAAATTGTTATGTTATATAAGGCCATCTAATAAATCTACAAAGCCAGTTCAAAATTGATCTAATTAATCAAATGTTATAAATCAAGACATTTAGGTTTGGATAATGCAATATTAAACCATCATTTGTCATTGAGACGTGACGTGAGTGGGCGAGAATCATCTTTAATATAGTGCTGCTAATTACAAGTAGATCGGCAATCGATTGGCTTGTCAAGGTTTATAGAAAAATATGGGGCTTCGTGAAATAACTTTTAATGACCCGGCAAGTAATAAAGTCTAGGCACGTTTCGGTGTTGATTTTGT
Organism: Cosmopolites sordidus; assembly: GCA_031761425.1. NCBI lineage: Eukaryota > Metazoa > Arthropoda > Insecta > Coleoptera > Curculionidae > Cosmopolites > Cosmopolites sordidus. The sequence continues at coordinate 172,983 of JARFXV010000959.1, read as the reverse complement.
CCGAGTGGTATTTGCGCTTTTTCAATCGGGAAATTTTATAGCGGACTAATATCATTATTACATTTTTCTATAGTGATAAAACCGTTTAATATTTATTAAGTTTTATTATTAAATATTTAACATTATATTAACACATTAAAGTCTCTATTTAATAATTTTTGACAAAAATTTAATGAATTTTTACCCATGCACCAGAGCCATATGGGACAAAATATACTGTACTTATATCATTAATAATAATTTTACATTAAATGATTACGTGTGGCATACTATAAAGTATTTAACATGAACACCAACATCACACTTACTGGTAGTAGTTTTTGAGCGACAGTAGCGACACTTTGTTTGTCCTGTGGAATAATAAAATGGTCAATTCTATGGAAACGAACATCCATATTTTCATTTGGACTGCGTTTCTCCTTAGAACTGCTACATGGTTTTTTATTCTGCTGAAAAAGTGCTATAGCTACACTTCTAAAATATAAATGGTCCCCTTCATTGTTCTTATGTATTCGCCAAGCATTTTGCATGGCCATATCAATACAATGAACCATTTTTTTTAATCTAATGGAAGTACTATAAACGCTTATGTTCTGACCACAGCGACCTAAGCCGCTCATATTCACATTATATTTTTTCACGACATATGGGTGTTCAATCTGAATAATCTTTTTGATCACGTTGTGAGTACTTTTCACAATATGGATGGGCTTGGCGCCTAAATAATTGGAATACATTGTGACCGTATTGGTGTCCTCCCATTGAACAGCAACAATCTTATTTTCTTCTGCCATTCGATACTCGTAATCACCTCTTTTTCTTTTCTTATGATGTAAGGAGGCAAATGGGTTGTTGGTAAGTTTATTACAACGAATTGTTAAAAAAAATCACCATAGTTAAAAAAATTATCAAAGCAAAAGTGATATTTATGGCACTTCCACTTAGATCTCAATGTATCTGCCTATGTAAAAACAACACTAGCACAGACCTCAAGTTCTTTATATAAAGTCCAATATGAGTAGTTGCGCCCTGGTAGGGTTTGAACAAGTTAACATACCTAGATCCAGTTACATTACCCATACCCTAATAACATCCGAGCGAACTAAATCTGAAGAAAAGCCGTCTTGAGGAGTCAAAAATCAAGACAATGTTGATTTGCATCTACGATTCGCAGGGAATTTGTTCAAAAGGAGTTTGTTCCACCTGGTCAAACGATCAATGCTGTTGTTGTTGGTCTTATGAAGCGTCTGTTGTAGCAGATTCGTCCTGTGCCGCCACAATGCCGTCAACAAGCCAGCTGGCGCTTATTGCACGATAATAAAATTGATGCTTAAAATTGCATTTTAAGAATCAATTATTCACCATTCTCGCCTGATTTGGCTCTCTGCAACCGCTACTTCTTCGAAAACCTTTATTTGTCGATGAAAGGACGGCATTATGCCGTCCATTGAATATTCCTCCATTGAAATCCCCCTCCATTGAAATATCTCTCCATTGAAATTCCCTGCGTTGAAATAAATAAAATTCGAATGAGTCGAATCGAATCATATTATTTGTGCTACATAATATAACATTCGAAAAATTAATGTTTACGAGCTACAATTTTTTGGTATAATATTGTGATATATCTTGGCAATATTAAATATGTTTTTTTTTTAACTTATATTACTTATGACATACATTTCATAAATTGGTATTTCCGAAATATAAATGAATTTCGTTTTTAACGGGGAAATATTCCGCTCCTTTTACAGGAATTAATTTTGAAGCTAATATCGATATCTTCCTATTTAAATGGAATGTGTAAATAGAATAATCCCGTCATCTGTCGGTGACACTGTAAAGCGTTTCGCAAAATTCCTAATTTTTTGAGCCGGGTTATAGGTCAGGGCAAGTGGGATTTTAAAAATAGCGGTTAAAATTATTATCAAAAAGTAAGGTGACTTTTGTTTTAAAAATTCGAGTGCTTTACGTATCGAACAACCATTTATGTTTTAAGTTGTTATGACTGTTCTTGATATCTGACAGAAGCTTCATATCATTTTGAGTGTTACGTTAGTAATTACAGAGTCTTTTATAGTTGTTAAAACCTTTTCTCTGCAATTTTTTCAAATAATTAAAATAATCGGATAAATAATTTGCATTAAATTTTGCCTAAAATAACAAAATTTCTAATTCTGATGTATTCAAAATATTACGACGATGACCTCGGTCAAAAAAAACGTTTTCAAATGGTACTAGGACTTTAGCCATTGTAGAGGAACAATTGAAGATGAACTTAGTTAAGGAAAACTTTCCACATAAATCAGTGAGGAACACATTATCAAGATCAAGGTTCTTCTATAGATTAGTATCGCCACTACACGTTTCTGTAAGACGTCCAGGTTTGTGGAAAAACAATTCATGGTTTTTATATCACGATAACGCACCATCGCAAATTGCGATAATTATTCGTCAATGTTTTGCTAAAAATCAGACAAACACCATCCCAAAGTATCATATTCACTCGATATGGCACCGTGTGAGTACATATTCGGTATTTCTCGGATACTAATAACCTTTAATGCCTAAATTTAAGAAATGCATTATAAAAATTATCTCCGAACAAGAGTGAACACAAGCGACGATTGGGGGGCTGTGTGTTCGGGGAGGGGTATTATTAATAAAAAACAATTAAAATTTCATGAAATATAATGAATGAAAATGTATCTTTAATTGTGTATAATGCAACTCTGTACCAATTATTTAAAAACAAAAATAAATGACATTCATTCCATAACCTATAATTGCGTTCGTTATATTCCAGAAAATTTTTACATAAGGGTGTATTTTAGTCTAGAAGCCCGAATTTCGAGTGTTTTTTAAGGATTCATAAACAAAAGCAATAGATATTTTTACTATCCATTTTTTATGGCTTATTTATTCATATTTCGAGAGTACATAAAAAAATAAAAAATTAAAAAATATAAAAATTTTAGCAAGTTATGCGTCGTTGAAATAGAGGGAAAAAAAAAGCTGTGTCCCGGTCGTCATGATATCTACCCTCCTGGTCATCTGAAAAATAAAATTATGGATACTTTTTTTTTCAGTATAAATGCCAGTATCGTATGAACGAGAAAAAGTGTAAAAAAATATTTTTTTTCGCAAAATGGTGGCTATTCAACAATTGAGGTCGATTTTCCCACTAATTTTTTAACTTTCCCGAATTTTTTAAAAATATTAAAAATAAAAAATTGTAAGTTTTTATTTTTCGGTATTTCTCGGATACTAATAACCTTTAATGCCTAAATTTAAGAAATGCATTATAAAAATTATCTCCGAACAAGAGTGAACACAAGCGACGACTGGGGGGCTGTGTGTTCGGGGAGGGGTATTATTAATAAAAAAACAATTAAAATTTCATGAAATATAATGAATGAAAATGTATCTTTAATTGTGTATAATGCAACTCTGTACCAATTATTTAAAAACAAAAATAAATGACATTCATTCCATAACCTATAATTGCGTTCGTTATATTCCAGAAATTTTTTACATAAGGGTGTATTCTAGTCTAGAAGCCCGAATTTCGAGTGTTTTTTAAGGATTCATAAAAAAAAGCAATTGATATTTTTACTATCCATTTTTTATGGCTTATTTATTCATATTTCGAGAGTACATAAAAAAATAAAAAATAAAAAAATATAAAAATTTTAGCAAGTTATGCGTCGTTGAAATAGAGGGAAAAAAAAAGCTGTGTCTCGGTCGTCATGCTATCTACCCTCCTGGTCATCTGAAAAATAAAATTTTAAATCCTAGTCCACGTGAAGCCGACCGAGAAAATGTGATTTTTTCCTTACAAGTAGCACAAATAATCATTAGTGCAAGAGATGAAAACATAGACCAAAACTCTAAAATAGACCAGCCGAAATTATAGTCAATAAGAACTTCATCGTCAGCTGAATTTTTCAACTTTGCTGCGGCTGCACTGGTAAAAGATGTATCCTCTTCAAGAGTATGTTCCTTTCAAGACAAGAACTTCCTTTCTTACTTTTTCGATCCATTATACCCACACAAATAAAATATTCACTCCAAATTTTAAAAAAGTTCACAGAGAGTTTCTCATTTATTTGTACGTCTTTACAACTTCGAGGTTAAAATCCGCTCCGCCCAAACCGGTGTGGGTGCTACGTCACTAAAATGACTATAACTTTAAAAATAATTCGAATTTTGGAAAATCCTTTTAAGGGGATATTCTTGTATATATAGACTATCGAAATATGGAAAAAATGGAATTTTTCAAATTTCTAGACTAGAATACTGCCTTAATACAGATATACCAGGTAAGGCAACTTTAAACATTTTAACAAATTACTGGTGTATAAAGCGAATTCCAAGGAAGAATATATAAAAATACTGAATATCATTCTGTATATTTAAATAATATGATGGAAAAAAAATGTGGATAAAATATAACTAAAAGAGATTTTTCGATTGTATTTCATATGATTAAAAAAATATCATGTTTAAACGGAACCGAATGAAATGTCAAATAAATCATATCTTATAAAGTGTTTTTTAATAAGAGTGTCAGAGCTTTCAAACCTAGTAGCGTATATCATTATCATAATCATAATCAACCCGTATCAATCCACTGCAGGATGAAGGCTTCTTCAGCATGCTTCCAACTCTCGCGGTCATGTACTTTCCTTTACCATTCGGGTCAATATACTTAATAATATCATCAGTCCAACGTGTTTTCGGTCTTCTCCGTGGACGTTTACGATCAAGCGGTATCCAGTCCAGGACCGCCCTGGTCCATCTTTCGTCCCATCGCCTCGCTACATGGCCTGCCCACTTCCATTTCAATTGTTTTATTCTTCCAATGATGTCATTCACTTTCGATTGTTCTCTGATCCATATGCAGGTCTTTCTATCCCGTCTAGTAATGCGAAGCATACATCTTTCCATTCCCCTCTGTGCTACTCGAAGTTTTTGAACTGACTGTGATGTGAGTGTCCAGGTCTCACTTCCGTATGTCATAGCGGGCAGGACACACTGATCAAAGACTTTTCTTTTCAGACAAAGTGGTAGTTTGTCAAATGCCTACCAGCCACATTTAACGCATCGTTCCACCTCCCGGGCGGTGTCCCCTTCCCTTGAAACCCTTTGCCCAAGATATATATAGTGATCTACAATTTCTAAAACCGTTCCTAAAATAGAAATCTTTTTGTCCTCAGCAAATTTATTGGACATGACCTGACTCTTCTTCTGGTTTATTTTCAAGCCAAATCTTTCCCCAGCCCTTTGTAATTCTTTTACGTGTCTTTGCAGCTCATCTGGGTCTTGTGAAAGAAGAACGATATCATCTGCGAATCTGAGATGATTTAAGTACGCATCTTTAATCCTTGTTCCATCTTGTTTCCTTATTCCCTTATTCCTTATTCCCTTATTCCTTATTCCCTTATTCCTTATTCCCTTATTCCTTATTCCCTTATCATATTATCTTATTCCCTTATTCCCTCTGCCCAAGATTGTGGAATCCAACGGTCGGGAGTGTATAACTCCTGACTACTGGTGTCTCGTTGGACGCAGTCTGAAGAGGTCAAAAAACTCCATATATATGCATATATACGTATATATATATATATATATATATATATATATATATATATATATATATATATATATATATATATATATATATATATATATATATATATATATAGTGATCCTCTCAGCAAATTTATTGAACATGACCTGACTCTTCTTCTGGTTTATCTTTAAACTTCCAAATCCGTTTCTAAAAGAGAAATCCTTTTTTTCTCAGCAAATTTATTGAACATGACCTGAATCTTTTTCTGGTTTATCTTTAAGCCAAATGGTTCCCTAGCCTTTTGCAATTCTTGTACGTGTCTTTGCAGCTCATCTGGGTCTTGTAAAAGAAGAACGATATCATCTGCGAATCTAAGATGATTTAAGTATGCACGTAATTCAGCTTACGGAACACTTCTTCCAGGCAGGCTGAGAAAAGAAGAGGCGATATTGCGTCCCCCTGCCGTACGCTCCGCTCTACATTTATTCCCATCTCAAGATCGTCAAGATGGACTGTTGCTGTAGCTTCATCATATATCGATCCTAGCAGGTTTACATTGCTTTCTCTACAATTTGATTAAGCAATGCATCCATTATGGCCCGCTTTGAGATTGAATCAAATGCATTTTCATAATCGATAAATGCCAAGTACAGTGGCACAGTGTATTTGTTGTGTTTTTCTATGACCTGCTGCAGAACCTGGATATGATCCAATATACTGAATCCACTTCTGAATCCTGCTTGCTCCCTTGGTTGTGCGTCATTAAGTTTTCTTAGTATTCTTTTGGATATTATCTCGGTGAAAACTTTGTAGACCACTGATAGGAGGCGTATTGGGCGGTAGTTCTTTAAATCTTCCCGTGCTTCTTTAATGTTATTCGCCTTTAATACAAAAATATCTTTACAGCTTTAATGTGATAATTAAATTTAAAGTGAATGAGTTTTATGTTTTATCATGATATTAATTTGAATCATTTTGATTTCCCTAAAATACATAAATAAGCCTTCACTGCCTATTGACATTTACCTCAACGATAATGTCTTAAATCGTCGCTATTCAGAGAAAGTCTTCATTAAATAGAATGCTTGGAACAATATTTTGGAAACAATTCGAAGTTATTAAGGGGTATTAAGACTGTTTAGAATCTTGTTGCGATAGATCTAAAATCTAAATTAATTTATAACAATTAACAGTATTGTTGACGGTAACTGGGGTTATAACTTATATATTTCATCGTTTTCGCCGCATATTGATATACCTTAATGTCCTTTGAATAATTATCTTAAATATCATTATAAACAATAAGCAAACATCAGAATGGTACTTGTTTAAATAACCATATTTAAGTTTTCTATTCTAATACATCATTTAAATATGCTTAAGGAGTCCATTAAATCAATACCTTGATATTTTTGCGGCGACTATATTTGGCTCTTATAACATTTTCGTCGCCAATTTTACCAATTCTGTTTTCGCTCCCACTTGTTAAACTATTGAACGATACGGTTTATTCTATTATGTTTATTTCTGTAGATCTATTCTTAGATGTCTCTTAAGATTTGCAATGTTTTAATAATAATTATAGTTATATTGACTGTGTATTTTAAGAGAAATTTTTTTAAGAGAAAGGGAATCATAAGTCCATTATATATATGGACTTATTCTACTTCTTCATTATTTTTATAACATTTTGCCAACGTAGTGGTAGGTCCGTGACTTACAACTACAGCACGGTGACGCAATATCGCCTTTTCTTTTCTTAGCCTTAGCCTTGAAGGAGTGCTCCGTAATCTGGATTAGGAACAAGATGGTATAAAGATAAATAGTGCATACTCTAGCCATCTTGAACCCAGAGGAGCTGCAAAGATGCACACAAGAGCTGTTACGGACTGGAGAAATATATGCTTGCTTGAGGTTACCTGAGGCGGACCTTTTGGCTTTGCTGCGAGGCAATTGCCAGCTCAATTTGTTAGCAGCCCAGAGGTTGTCTGGCTCTTAGGCCATATCTAGGCCACCAACTATATAATTATTGTAGTCGGGCTACCGAAATACTACTTCACTGACTTTCGTCACTACTTTCTCTCGATAAAACCCGTCCGAATAAAACAAAAATGTTACGATATTGAAAGATGCACGTGAATATCACGGCAACTGACTCTCGTCCCGTTTCACACGATGAGCACACCATGAGAAACGAGACGGAAGTGAGAAATATTTTGTTTAATAAACCTGAAAAAGAGTTAGGTTATGTTCAATACATTTACCAAGGACAGAAGAATTTCAGTTTTAGGGGGGAATTTGGAGGTTGTAGAATGCTCTACAAATATTGGGCAGAGGATTTCAATGGAGACTGATACCGTCCAGTAGGTGGAACCTACAACCAAAAGTTAGCATGTTCATTGATAAAAACTGACAACAGGTTGCTTTTTGTCTCTTCTTCCATATAAAAAACATCCCATTTAAATAATTTTGATGTGAGCCGTGTATATGGTAGTCCGATGATGTCCGGAAAGTATGGTGGATAGGATAAAACATCCCAATTGAAGCAAAACAATTTTTGCCAGATTCTGATTGAAGCCCCCCCCTCCTAGCCTAGGCTCATTTGATTTGCCTAATTATTTCATCTTCATTGGTGGTGATGAATCTGGGTTTGTTTGTTTAGGGTTTAGTGTTGGTAATCTGTTTAAAAGCTCAGGACAGTTTAGTAATTGTTCAAAATATTTCGCAAGTTCTTTGCAATTGTCTTGGTTATTTAGAGCTAATTGTCCGTTATCCTTTTCGAAGCAAAGACTTTGGGGTTGGTAGCCTGTTAATTTAGTTTTAATTTTTTTGTAAAAATTTCAGGTGTTATTTTTTTGGAAATCTTTTTCTATTTCATTAAGTTGATTGTTTTCATATTTTCTTTTAGTTTATACATACATACATACATGATACTGATACTGAACAATGGTTACCCGAAAAATATATTGAAACGATTGATATACAGCACACAATTCTATGATGACCCTTTAGAAGACAACGGGCCAGAATTAGTTTACAAAAAAATCCCAAAAGTGAATGGTCTATCCCAAGGGGTGACAAAAGTATTCAAGGACTTTCCTCACATAAAAATCAGTCAATACAATCAACTAACGATCGCGAATCTGTTCACCAAAATTAAAGATACCATTCCAATCGGTCTACAATCAAGTGTAATTTATAAACTGACCTGCAAAGATTGTGAACAGTCTTATATAGGACAGACCAGTCAGTGGCTTAAACAGAGAATGACATTGCACAAGAGTGACTGCCGTAATCACAACAACAGATGTGCTGTGGTTGACCATTTCCTCAATACTGGAAATAATATGGATTTCGACAATGTAAAAGTCATACAACAGATGAATAACTACAAAAAAAGACTGTTTTTGGAGATGTGTCATATAAGACAAAATAAGACCACGATGAATTTTAAATCAGATACGAGTGGTCTTAGCAGTATTTATTGCCATATTCTCAAATAACACCAAACAATGGATGTTCGTGTTGAAAGTGCTCCAGTCTTTTCAACCTCGATGGTTGTAGGTTGAAATACCTTAGTGTTTAAAAAATATTGTTAATTCCTGGTTGGGCCCGTATCGTTCAAGAACGTTATTTAGATACACACGTTTTAAACCATAGTCATTAATTGTAAGTTTATATATTTATTGTTATGTGAATTTATATTTTAACATGTTGGTGTTCTATACTATTTCATTGTTTAATAAATAATAAAAGGAAAAAAATAATTTTAGAGTCTCCTGATGAAGTCATCAAAATAATGACGAAATATTGAGACGATTAAACACTTGTTTTACTGCTGACCGCAAGCCCGAAAACAACCAATTTCCCCAAGGAAAAAAACTATATATATATATATATATATATATATATATATATATATATATATATATATATATATATATATATATATATATATATATATACATATATATATATATATATATATATATATATATATATATATATATATATATATATATATATATACATATATATTTGTTTCACAAATAAATCAAAGAAATACTAAGAAAAATAAGTAAGGTGACATCACTTATTATAATACCTTTTAAAAGCTTTTGGTGTGTAAAGTTATTCGGCTCTCAGGAATTCCAATCTTGAACATAAAGATTAAAAGCAGTAGATTACGATACGAAAAAGACCTGTGTGGCAATATGACATGATGGATGAAGCAACGCTATCAAACAAGTTGACAGTTTCCATTTTTTATGTGTTAGTTATACTATCGTCAAACGATATTTCGGAAAGTGATATCTGATTATGGCAAATAATAATGTTAATAACGCGAGTGCGCAGATAGGGGAATTTATAAAGTGTGCAGATTTTATAAGATTTGCTGGTGTGGTTATCAGTTTATGCGTGCTGATAGAGTAAGTAACATTAATTTACTTAAAACACAAGAATAATTGATGATACATTTATAATATATATTTAGTCAATTTTTATTTTTTAGATATACGGGGTGTGACTATTAAATTATGAGACTGATGCTATAAAACATTTTATTTTGATTCTATACATATTTATTGATTATCGCCTTCAATATATACCTCTCCTCTATCTCTACAAAGCTCCATGCGAATCTTCCATTGTTCGAAACAATGCTGGAAATCTTCTTCTGTCAGCTCCTTCAGAATGCGTACCACTTTCGCTTTCACTGCTTTTGTTGCAGCCAGCAACGGACTGAAATCTTATTTTTTTAATGCAGATTTCACCTTGGAAAATAGATAAAAGTCGCAAGACGCAAGATTCCGCGAATAAGGAGGATGGTCTGACATTGGGATGATGTACTTGGCTATCAACCTCTTGACAGACAATGCGGAATGAGCTGCCGCATTGTCTGGGTGGATAATACATGACTTATCCTTCCACAATTCGGGTCGTTTTTTCCTTATTCTTTCACGGAGTTCAGTAAGAACGTGAAGGTAGTAATGTTGATTAATAGTTTGACCTTCAGGACCCCTGGGAAGGTACACAATCCCACAAATATCGAAAAAAAAACAACATTGCCTTGAACTTTAATTTGCTCATTGGAGCGTTTTTGGCACTCAATAAGTTTGGGTCATTTTCATGGCATCATTTCATGGCATTCAAGTCAGTACAAACATTTTTGCGAGCTTCTTGTTATTCAAACATGAGAATTTTAGGCAGCATTTTGGCACACACTTTTTGAATGTTAAAATTTTTATGTAAAATTTGCCGTATGCATTCTTTGTCAATTCCTTCAGTTTTAGCAATCGCACGAATACTTAACCGACGGTCAGATTGAACTAAATTACCGATTTTTTCGATATTGCCATCCGTTTCTTAATAGCCACACCTAAAGTGTGTCTCAATAGATACTTCAGGATTTCCTTAAATAGTACCAGAATTTTTAAAAAAATAACATGCTTGTTTATTTTTTTAAAACGTAGGGATATTCCATTTTTTTTAATGGTCATTCTTTGAGTAAACTTATCAATAACAATATGATATAATTGCGGTTCAATTTCACCAATAACTTGACGAATGTTTTGTTGTGGATTGTAAGAACAGACTTAGTCCTTGGGGAAGCCTAGCAGAAAAAAAATCAGTGTTAGATAACACATCTTGAAGGTCACTGAATATTACCATTTCGAGAAGTGACCCGGCCAGCAAAACGTGTCCGAAACAAATTCGAAGATTCCTTCTCCGCATGACACGTGACGCTATCTTGTTGGGGTCCATAAAAACTTTCTTAACATTGTGCGCTGACGTTCATAACATATTGTAGAAACGTAAAACACTGTTACTAGAAAAGGATATAACGGTTCTTCTGTAATCACTCGACGATTTTCACTTCTTCAAATCCTACAATGTTGCTTGTTTACATAATCTGTGTGTATTGAACATTCTGGCGATCTTAAGAAACAGCCGACGGTTCTATGTATCTGCTTTTTGATAAAATAAATAAGGATGTTATTTTACTACAATTATTGGTTTTATTTAGAAAGGAACTCCCGTTCCTATACTATTTACAAATTGCACATTGGCGTTTTATTGCATGATGTTATTTATTGATAGACATATTTATAAAAATTGTTGTCATCAGTTCTTCTACTGGAATCTTCGGTTTGAAACACTAAACTCGAAAATATTAAACCATCCCCTGATGATGTTAACATGGTTAGCGAAACGCGCTTCGAGTAGCTTTAAAAAGTGATTTGATGCTTTGTGGTAAATTTCTTCGAGTTTAATTGGTGTAATGTTATACTTCTTACTGCTTATTAAATAGTTAAATAAATATTTTATAAATTCTTATCGAAAATCTATTTATATTCCAGTGTATCTCCTTTTGGTTCGAGACATTTTGCCTCGAACCTTGCCCAAAAAGTACGACTGCAAAATTCTCTTCTGTTTCAGCAATGATCTGTTCATTTAATATGAATTCCTTTCCTGTCCATTTTTTGATATTAAGAAAGAGAAAATAGTAAATAGATAGATGCAGCAATCAGTTACTAGCGCAAATTAACCAAATTCGGTGTTACAATGGCGGACGGATGAGTACGAAACAGCATTGTGGTGGTGAAATATTATTTTCTTATCCGCCGAACCCTTTAAGACGTTCTTTTTTCAGCTTTTCAGCCCTTAGCAGAATTTGATCGATAATGTAGTAGAATACTGTGGTATTTCCATTTTTCCAATAATCAATGAAAATAATGGCCATTAATGGAAATACCCACTGTTTTGACTATTCCTTTATTTCTGGTGTGTAGCGATATATCCAAGTTTCATCAACAGTCACATAATAGCCATGAAAACTTCTTCGGGTTGCACTTAAACACCGCTCTGAGATGGCCCAGCGATTCATTTTATGGTCCGTAGTGAGTAAACGCGACACATATCGCGCTGATAGCTTTTCCATGCTCAAATGTTCATCATTCATCATTGTTCATCATTGTACAATACGATATCAAAGATTTTGTTAACCATTTTCTTAGTGATGACCTCAACAATGCGTCAATCACGCTGGTTCGACCACAATCAAACTGAGTAAACCATTTATGAACTACGAAATCTAAAGGAGTAAAGTATCCATAGTAATGTTATAAATGTTTATCGGGTATGATGCAATATGATGAGTTAAAAAAAAGTTATGGTAGAATATTTTCTAATGGAAATATTTCCCTTTTAAAAATATTTTTTACAAACAATTTGATATAAGCGATATTACCGATTATGAATATGAATATGAATATGACCGGTCGCGTTAGTTGCGGCAGTAAGGTGGTGACTTGGCGCGATAATTGGTTCGATACCAGCGCTCGGGTGGTTATTTTTTTTTTCTTCTGTCTGTATTTATTTTCTGACGCCCCCCCCCCTCGCCACACACACACACACATACACACACACACACACACACACACACACACACATACTTACACATACACACGCACACACATATCTACATTTAAATGTCTGTGATTGTTTCTAGGCAAGAGTGTAAAATCCGACAACGAATTATCCCGAACGAATATTTCTTATTTACATTACGAAAAAAAAATTGAATAAAGTAAGTTGTTAAACGAAAGAAGTTGATAAAATAACATTCTCATTTGGAGAAGAAAGAAGTGATATCACGATAATGCACCAGCACTAGTTGTCCGTCATTCGAAAGGAAAATTCTGAGAACAATTCTTGGACCAAATATAACAAAAGATAGGGAAAGGAGACTTAGAATAAATGAAGAAATAGAGGAAGGATTAAGAGTAGAGAATATAGTCAAATACATAAAAGCAAGAAGGGAAAATTGACAGGTCATATAATGAGAAGGCCACCCACAAAAATAATTAAAAGAGTTACTAAATGGATCCCATTGGGGAAAAGAGCAAGATGAAGGTCGACAGGGAGATGGTTGGACCAGCTGGAAATGGATATAAAAACACTGGACATTAACAAAAACACTGCACAGAGACAGGAAGGAATGGCAGGGCATTAGGAGGCCAGGACATATAAAAAAAACTCTAACAATGATTGGAAAGAGAAGAGTAATCCACCTCATTAACAGGATAAAAAAACGCTTGTAAGCGCTAAGCATAATCCCATTGAACGGTTATGATGAAGATAATGTTGATGAGTTGTGCATCATTATAACAGCGAAATTGATTAATTTACGCTACAAATGTATGTCGCATCCGCCCTACTCACCGGACTTTCTTCGACTCCTTTCTCTTTCCAGCCATGTAGAAATGGCGGGCTGGAAAAATATTAATACAAAGGTATATTTTGCAGAGTTCGACAAGCCGTACTTTTTGAAGGGTATAAAAAAAGTGGAAAAATCATTGGGCGAAATTGACCAAGAAACTACGTTAAAAAAAACAGTATTTGACTTTTTGCTCTACCCTCATACTTATAATAATATAGAATTTCACCTAAGAATTAAAAAGATCTACAAAAAATTATGTATGTTTTATTTGAAAATAAATGAAAATGTTTTATTTGAAAAAATTGTTGAAAAATAAATATTCTAAAAGCATTCTACAATTATTTTCACGTTCATATTAAAAACCTTATAAACTGGAACTGAACAAAAATTTTATATTTTTCTCTAGCTTCTGACATTTATTTTTATCGTCGAAACTTTCAATAAAAGTTCTTTTCTACCCATTTCTTTACAAAGTTCTTATAGCGTTACTGTTTACAAATATTGCAAGTTAGCATTTTTCAGTAAAAGCACCAAAAGCAAAAGCAGGCATTCTTCGTTGGCACGTTCAGAGTTTAAAATTTGTTCCTATTCTACCCCTTGATTTATCTCAGTAATATTAACGACAGAAAATTTATTTACTTTGGCGATTCTAATACCGAATTCACATCACAATTTTTGTTATACATTGTTTGAATGGACTTTTCTTAGAAAGAGGGAAGTTGTTCTTTGTTATACCAGGGTATAACAAAAGTAATTGCTTTTTTGCTAGGCGACAGTTCATGAGAGATATTTCTCCAGGTCTATGGCATTTTTTCTATGCCTCTGGTAGCGTGGGATATTTCTAATTCTTCTAAAAGTTTCCCTGGGCTTGATCTACACAACTGAAAAACAATATGATTCAAAATAAATATTCTGGTCTTAAGAACATTTTTGATCATATGTAAGAAAAATTAAATTTGTCTTCAAGTAAACATTTAGCTGACATATATTTCACACTTACACGAATTAAAAATTATATTTTCACTTGAAGATTTGTTAATTCTCAATATGAGTAATATCTTTTTCAGAAAAGATCTATAATTATTTTATTTCAACATTAAGTGTTTTAATTAGAAGATAGCAAAATATTCCCAAAGAAGTTGATTTTTTCTTAACTAAAAGAAAATTAATTAGTTTAATCAATAAAAAACTATTCAGTGTAAAAAAAAACATATTTTGTCTTAAGTAATATATTTTCTTATAAGCTACTAACTTGAACTAAGATCACTGCTATTTGATCTAAGAAAATGTTTCTCTTGGTTTGAAAGAACATGGTTATTTGATCCACCAACATTTTCTCTTTAACGAAATTCACATAAAACTTTTTTGCAACGATTTTTTTTAATTTAAAGTTCTACTTTCAGTGCGAAATGAAATAACGTCAATAAATCATTACACTGGGGATCAATTTGAAAAATAATTTCTGTTGAGTTCGATATTTAAGCTGTTTTATACGTAAACTGACATGGTAATTCCAAAACTTTATTTAGTTTTTTTCTATCGCGTCAAGTTTTTTCTCTATAGTTGTTGCGCATCCGACTAAGCTTGGCGAATCACAGAAGTCACTACTGCTCTCCTACCGGCGAATCTTCTTCGACCTAGGAGTGGAGGCGTGAGTGACGTTGCGTCATCCAAAACTAGTTCGGTCAGTCACGCATGAGATGCTAAAGTACGCGGTTCTGTGTCGCTCTGATATAGTGAGGTCAAAGTTTACATACACAACAACAGATTATCGTTATGTCTACCTCTGGTAGTTCTCGACATAAGTGCTTAAACAGCCCTGATTAATTTTGTTATATATGTGGCAGTTTTACCATCCCCATTCGATGGACTAATATTAGTACATTTGTCAGGCAAGCCTATTTTGCTTATTTTAAAGTGAAAATAGATGACCAAGATGCGGGGGTGGGCCCCTCATAAAGTGTGCAAGCAGTGTGTAGAGAGTTTACAAATGTGGACGAAAACAACACGTAATAAACTTTCGTTTGGTATACCAATGATTTGGCGAGAGCCCAAAGATCACTTAAGTGATTGCTACTTTTGCATAGTGAAGACATCAGGATTCAACAAGAAAAACAAACATAAAATTGAGTACCCTAGTTTACCGTCAGCTATACGCCCTGTGCCTTATTCAGCTGAAATTCCACTGCCAGTCTTTCAAGAATTACCTTTAGAAATACAAGAATGTGAATCAAGTAAAGATCGAAGTGACTCCACGAACGAAGAATTCAAAGTTTCCAATGATTCTGTTCGTAAAGGATTCAATCAACATGAATGAAAAGATTTAGCACGAGATTTGCGACTATCCAAAAAAGCATCGGAATTATTAGCATCAAGACTGCACGAAAAAAAATTGCTTGACAAAGGAGCTAAAGTCACTTACTATCGATCCAGAGAAAGTGAATTTAGGCAGTACTTCAGAAATAATGACGGACTTGTATATTGCCAAAACGTAGAAGGTTTAATGAAAGAATTGGCCATTTCTAACTATAACGCAACTGAATGGAGATTGTTTATAGATAGCTCAAAGCGTAGCTTGAAGTGTGTTCTCCTACATAATGGAAATTTATACGGTTCAGTCCGAATAGGTCATTCAGTTTCTTTGCGTGAAGAATATGGCGACATAAAGAAAATCATTGACTTGTTGCAATATAACATGCACCAATGGATAATCTGTGTTGACCTTAAAATGGTCTCTTTCCTTCTTGGCCAGCAACGAGGGTATACCAAGTATCCCTGTTTTTTGTGCATGTGAGACAGCAAAGCTCGTGAGAAGCATTGGGTGCAATGGAACTGGCCGCGAAGATCCGGTGATCCAAACATTTTAAATCAGCCACTTGTCGCCAGAAAAAACATTGTATTTCCGCTTTTGCATGTAAAACTAGGTCTCATGAAACAATTTGTTAAGGCTTTATCAATTGAAGGAGACTGCTTTAAGTATATCATTTGGGTATTCCCTAGTCTGCCATATGAAAAGATAAAGGCTGGTGTGTTTGATGGTCCACAGATTCGGCAACTCGTTAAAGATGAAAATTTCACTGAAACAAGGACCAAACATGAAAGAAATGCTTGATTGGCTTTTAAAAATATTGTTAAAGACTTTCTTGGAAATACAGGAGCCCCGAATTACATCGAAATTGTTCAACAACTCTTGGAGAGCTTTAAAAAAGCTTGGTTGCAACATGAGCATCAAACTGCATTTCTTACATAGTCATCTTGCTAACTTCCCAGAAAATCTTGGTGCTGTTAGTGATGAACAGGGCGAGTGATTCCACCAAGATCTAAAGGTTATGGAAGCGCGGTATCAAGGTAGATGGGATGTTAGTATGATGGCTGACTACTGTTGGAGCATCAAGCGAGAATGTCCACAAACTGAACACTCCAGGAAAAGCTATAAGAAGAAATTTTTACCATAATATATTTGATTAATTTTTTATATAAACACAATTTAACTTTTAATAATATGTTAACCTATGTATGACTAAAATATTCTAATCTATTTTACACTTTTAAGGTAAAATGAGGGGTATGCTGTAGCTTAAGAACTGATGTGATAGAGAAAAACTGTGAATATTTTTGAATTCAGAGATGAAAAATTAGTCAAAAACAAGTCACAGATCCAAGCCAACAAAATAGCTGTTCCCCAGTGTTATCTATTTAATAATTATATTATCTTGTTCAAAACAAAATATTATTTAGAATTAAAGATAATTATTGTTTTGAACCAAGAAGTCAGTGAGTTGAAATTAGGGACAAAATGTTCATAAGCCACGAAATTTGTTTTTCAAACTAGGAGATTTTTTTTCCACCAAGATAAATTTTCTCCTGGACGACAAAACGTACTTCTGGGTTAGAAAAACATGTTCACTTCAATCAAAACGATGTATTACTTTGTTCAATATATTTAATAGTTTTGTTTCAAAATAATTTTCTTAGACCAATTAAACGATTATATTTTTATTCAAGAAAAAAATTTGAAAAATTATATTTTCCTTGGTTCAAGTTAAACATTATTACTGTGTAGGATCTGCAGCCACAGCTACTCTTAAAAAGTTGGCATCCAGATACCGTGAACATCTTCCTCTATCTTCAAAATTCTTGTCTCCCTCCCGGAAGTTTTTGAACCAAAGCTAAGCGAGGATACCTTTTCCCTCTACTTTGCTAATCTCACGAGCGGCGTCAGTCGCTTTGTGCTTCGGTTGGCGTCACTCGCATTTATTTCACTCATTTTAACTTTTTTGTTAAAAACCCTCGACTGAATATTTCGCAGTGGAATAACTTTAATACTGAAGAAGAAATGTTTATTTGTCGGAGCTAAAAGTTAAAATCAGATTAAACTATTAATACATGAGAATTCAAAAATATATATTTTTGTTATTTTTTTCGATGAAATATTAAAGAGATTATAATAATTAGTTAAAAAACGAAAAATTGCAATTATCAATATTTATTAACTTACAGGGTGTACTCTATGCAAAATGAGCACATATTTTAAACATTAACATATATAGAATTTTAACTCAAAGCAATGTCTATGTCTCAAAGCAAAGTTAGGATAAAATCCGCAGTTACATTTTGTGGATATGAAATTGCTTTTCTTCTTGCAAACTTGGCATCTCTTGTCTGATTCATTGAACCTTATTTCGTGCCCCATATTGTCAAATCTAGATGCAACTGGATACGGTGTTGTTGTTTTTTCCCTACTTGGCTTTTTACCATGTGAGGAACCTAACGGTAACATATCTGTGGAAAACTAGTAGTGAACCACAATTAGGATCAGATGGCTTAAGTCTCTTCATGAGAACGCACGTATTTGAAACAGAAGCATCTAAGAAATATAATGCTATTGGCCAAAACCATTTTCATTGCCGCATTCGTGTTCTGTACAATGCTATAAACCCATCCATTTTGTCAATTCCCCCTATATGCTTGTTGTAGTTTGCTATAATTTTAGCTTATGTAATATAATTTTAGGAAGTTATCACGATATCATTGGTCTCAAAATTCGTACCCAAAGTCATCACCTCCATCCTCCCCGCATCCTGCCATTGCACAAACGTAACATTGTCACATGAAACAAAGTTGGAACTTTCCCTTGGTTTTGATTTCCAGGAGGTGGTTTCAGGAAATCGGCAATTTTCTGTGCGATTTTCCTAATTGTTCTAGTGGTACATAATTTATTTTCAGATAAGGGATCAACAATTTTAAACTGGTGAAGTAATTGTCAAAAAATTGTTTATATCCGTTATTAGAAGGAACCTGAGCCTTGTCTAGTAAAGTTATTACCACATCTCTACCAAGACCAAAACGTTTTTTGGAGTCGCATTTTTCCGTATAGATTTCAAAAGAAATCATATAATCAATAGTGGTACAAGTTTTTATATCCAAACGTATGAGTTTTCCCTTTATATATTGTTTGGCATAATACTTGCCATAAAAGGGAATCAAGCTCTCGTCGGTTGATAGGGCCTCTTCTAATCCACTGTAGTATCTAAAATTCTGATTCAATGTTTCAAGCAAAGGACGAAGTTTCTGAAGTCTGTCATTCTGGCCAATATTAGCATTATCATTGAAATGTAAATGTTACAGTAATATTTTAAATATATTCAAGAGCATACTGTTAGACAAGATCTTCGGCACGTCTTCAGAAGAACTCCAATATAACCTCTTATTTCGATACTTTGCATAACCCGAGAAAAGCATTGCCCCAAGTAAAACGTAAAATTTGTCTTTAGTCAAATTTAGCTGATTTTTTTTTTTGCTGTCCACAGCGATTTGTTTCCTGAACAACTGTTGATGTTAGTTTTTCGTCTAAAAATAGAAGAAAAAATCTACAGGAGTTTGAGCAGCTTTAGTCTCTAAAAATGGCTCGTGAAGCACACACAATTTATTTGTAGAAAAGCTAGGAGGTTTTTTCCCCCTTGTGAGCCTTGTTGCTTTGATTTTCTGGGAACTTATGTTTTGGGCTTGTGGTTATTTTGGGGCCACCACTCGGTCCAGCCTGTGGAAATAGTCGTTCTAGAGGTATAACATCTTCTTCATCAAACTCATCTTGCTTCCTATCTCTCAATAATAGTTTGGTTTCCACGGTACAGGTGATTTGCATCACCACTGTGTTCGTCGTCTGATTTGTCACTATATTCCTCGGTGTCTGCCTCCTGGTTGTCGGGAATTTCAATATACAGGTCCAGATCAGTTTGGTTATTGAAATCCTTATCATCTTCGTATAATTGTTGTGTTTTGGATTTGGTCATTCTGCATGGAGTTCCTTATAAGGGACGATACAAATAAACACTAATATTATTATAAACCAGTTGTGCAGATTGCATGTAAAATTTGTGGAACTAAACTACTAGTAATAAAAATCTTTTGTCAATATTTGAAAGGCGTAGTTTCATAAAGCTTCCAAACTTACCTTAAAAAACTTACCCTCTATTTTTCGTTGAGTAAAGTTCGGGATCCATAGCCTCAGAAATACTCGAAATAAGATCACACACCGATTTCTGTTTATAGACAGACCTGCATATACCTTACTAAATTCTTAAATACATAACAGTCTAAAATTAAATTTAATATACACTGCATCCTGAAAACATTGAGCATCCCTTATGAGGGACTCTATGCACTAAGGGGTTAAACCTCTGAGGAGTGAAGTATAACCCTTTATTAATAAACAGAGGAAAAATACAAATGCTTTTGTTACAGTCAGTTACAGTCTATATATTGAGTGTTTTTCAAGAAGAAAAGGTCATGTATCATTGTCCCTAGCACAGAAAGAAATATCCGCTATTTTTGAAATAATTTTATTTCCTAACATAACATATTGCAAGGTGAATTAAATTGAAGTGTCACTAGCGAAGGGTTTCGATGTCTAAGTTCCACTTTTTGTCGCGCATCCATTTACAGAAGCTATTACATCTTAAAATTTGACTAACACAACCGGTCATTAGATTTTGGCAAATTAATTGGGGACGAAGGAAATCTGTGTGAAAACGGCTCAGACAAACCTTTCGCATTTTCACGTCTTCACTCTTTGGGATGGAATGAAAACGATTCTCACCAAGGCCAAAAAAGCCAGAATGAGTAACTGATACCCAGGGGATTCGTTTATAAGGAATTTGTTCCTCGAGGTCAAACGGTTAACCTGTATTTATCGAGAAGTTCTTGAAGGACTTCGAGGACCGAGCTTCAAGAATACCGATTAAATCGACGAGTGTTTAGCAAGTAAAAATATCACTATGGCTCCGCAATCCACTTAGTCACCAGATTTGAGTCCTTGTGACTTTTTCCATGATTGAAAATTCGAGGCAGGACACCATTTTGGGACATTGGAGTACATTAGAAAGACTGTACCTAACGAGTTGAATGTGATTATTAAATCTGAGTTGCAGCACTGATATGAAAAGTGTACAAATTGTCTCCTGTGCTGTGCGGCTTCTCTGCACAAATGATACATTGTGGCAAATGATACATTGTAGAATTGTAATTTCAATTAATAAAAAAGTTGAAAAAAGTTCCAGCCGAGCCGCATTACTTTATTTACACATAAGTACCCACTTTATAATTAAATATCATTTTTCTAGTAAAGAATCATTGCTAATTTTAAAAATCAAATAAATTATAAACAAATAAGTTAGGAATATTTTTATATTTGTATGCTATTCAACAGTTACTAACTTCCAAGAACCAGAAAATGGAGAAATAAATGTAGAAAATACATAACTATTATTGAATTATTTATGGAAATATGAATGATGTAACTTACAATAATGAAACAAAACAACATTTATAAACAATGGATATGGACAAGATAGCAGATCCATTATGAGAGTCTATAATTACGTGTTATTATATTTATGGATTTAGATATAACTGCATTTTAATGGCCTAACCAGATCCCTAAAATTTGATAAAAAGAATTATTGAGCACTATTGAAAGGTTATCGTAATTTATACATTTAAACCTTCAGATTTAAATATTAGTTTCAGGTTTCTAATTGGAATTAAATCTACCTAAATAAAATTAATTGCGTAAAATATGCCCAGTTTGGTTAATGTAATATGGAATTCAATTTCTTATGATTTATGGCATGTTCTAATGGTATTTAAATGTCTTAGAACCTCAGAGGTATATATCATTTGTGCCTTTTGTATTTTTTGAAATTTCGTCCCTTTTCCATTACTTGTTCTTTTAATGCTTCTAAATAAAAATCTTTGTTGAATTGAAGCAACGTGTATTTACATATTATTAACCTTCCTTTAGTGGCTTGTCTAATTTCTAGTCCATTAGTGGAGTCTGTCTGACAGACCGGAAATTATTTATTTAGAGCATATAAGGATGCATTTTATTAATTAATTAACAAACAAACTCAAATTTATATTCGATGCTTTATTTTAGAAAGAAATAATATTATTAGAGGCATAAAAGTTTAAAAATATAAAAAATAAAAGACTATGTGAACTGTCGCTGTAGCTTCATCATACATGGATCTCAGTAGGTTTACATAGGCTCTGTCTCTCCCTTGGTTAAGCAATGCATCAATTATGACTTGCTTTTATATTGAATTAAATGCCTTTCATAGTCAATAAAAGCCAAGCTCAGTGGTATGGTGTATTAATTGTGCCTTTCTATGGCCTGTTGGACAACCTGGATATGATCCATTGTACTGAATCCACTTCTGAATCCTGCCTGTTCTCTTAGTTGTGTGTCATTCAGTGTTCCCAGTATTCTTTTAGATATTATCTTAGTAAACACCTTGTACAATACTGACAGGAGGCTTATGGGGTGGTAGTTTTTCAAATCCTTCTGTGTTCCTTTATTTTATGAAGAATTTATGAAGAAGAATAACTTTAACACTTTTCCATAGGTTGGTTATTTTTTGTTCCCTGAGGCATTTTGAATACAATTTCGCCATTATTTTATGTAAAGTTCGATCGCCGGCTTTCAACATCTCAACTGTTACGCTGTCTTTTCGTTGAGCCTTTCCATTCTTCATCGCTTCTATACCATTTGTCACTTCATACATCAGAAAATCTGGCATTTGCTCTTCAGTGGGCTCTCTTTAACTGGTTCTGATCTTCACATAACTTGGAACAATCTTCTGATAACCTCTAACATTTCCGTACTTTCCATGCAAACTGTGCCATCCTCACGCATTAATGCATACTTTTGTGTCCTTTTATTTCTCAGCTTGTGTTTTGCTTTGTTTATTCCCTTGTTTTCCTCTAGTGTTTTTTGCACTAGCTGCATGTTGAACTCACGCGTTTCTTCTTAAATACGTTGTCTTATAGTTTGCAAAGTTCAACGTACTCGACTATGCCAAAAGGACTCCCTGCATTCCTCATTTTACGCTGTTTTTTGATTTTTGACTGTTTGAAACTTGTTTTTACTGGTGCTATTGCAGCGGCCGTTTCAAGTACATTCTTTTTTCATACTGCTCTGTTATTTCCATCTCCGCTGCGTCTTGTAACACATCAAAGCGGTTGGACAAAGCAATCTCAAAATCGCTGCCCCTCTGAAGCAGCTTCCCAGAATCTACTTTGCCTTTCTTCGATCTTACCATTATTGTACGTTCTCTTCGACGGTTTACCCTAACCTTTGCTCGTACCATTCTATGGTCACTCCCGATATTAAAATGGTTAAGGACAGTACAATTACAAAATATTGTTTTATCGTGTGACATGATGTAGTCAATTTCACTTGTGAGACCAGCTGGACTTTTCCATGGCTATTTTCTGCTAATTTTTTTTTCTTGTCGTTCCGCAAAATCAACCAATCTGTCACCTCGATTGTCCCGCTTACCACTTCCATATGGGCCAGTTGCATTTTCACCTGTTCTTGTTTTTCCAATTCTAGCATTAAAGTCAACCATCAGAATTTTGTACCTGCACTTCTCGTTGTCTAGAAGCTGGGCGACATCATCATAAATTATCTCAGTTTCTTCATCACCATAGCTTATAGTTGGTGCATAAGCTTGGACGATTTGAAGCTTAAACTTTTTATTCAGTTGAATGATGCATTGTGCTACTCGGTCGGATTTTTTCGACACTGTCCTTCAACTTTCGGTTAATGAGGATTCCCATTGCATCACACCCTTCATGCTGCATACCCCGAGTGTAAAGTATGTGACCAGTTGTTACCAGTTGTATTAACTATTCGCCCTTTCTTTGTGTTTCACATAGCCCTATGATGTCCCAATGTACGTTGTCAAGCTCGACCAACAGTTCTTGCAGTTGTTCATCCATTTTCATTGTCCGAATATTAAGTGTTGGCAGCCTGATCCAACCCGGTGATTCTTAGTCCCTCTGCCTTGGGGTAGGTGTTCCCGCTGCCGTAGATAGTAGCCCCGTAGGTAGTAGTTGTTATGTTGGGGGGGTTGGACCGTAATCTACCATTCTGATCCAATGCGGATTGGCAGATTTTGGGTCATGTTAGTCTGAGGTCTTTGCCTTGACCTGTCCGCCGTGGGTTACCCTTCCAGGAACATACGCTCCAGACGGCATAGCTCATAGCTTTATTGACTTATTGAAGCCCCTTTACCAGGCCAAGATCTGATCTACAAAGAGGTTGCTACAATATATTCAAATATAAAACTAAATAAAATAATAATATTTAATATACCTTAATATTGGTATAAAAACTTACGTCATGTTTGCTTCGCTTCACTTCACTTTCACCTGACGTAGACGCCATGTTCACAAATAAAACACCACCAGTTTTTGACAGCATGAAGACAATATATTTGTTATCGATATTTTAATTGGAACAGTATATACTAACGCCACCTTTTAATCGTACAGCTAAATAAATTAACTTAAAAACGCGTATGAATATTTAGACTGTAAGTCTAGTGTTAGTAATTGGGCATCAAGCCGTATTACCATGAATTTGTTTTTGCTCTGTTTCTGCATTCTGCAGGAACCTGCTCTATTGCATTCCTGCAATAATTCTATTATAACCATTCACTTCAGCTTTCTCCTTAACTACTTCTATTTCTGGGTTGGAACTATCTTTGCTATGAGGAAAATTAATAATTTTTTTTACTATAAAACGTAAAGTAGCTTATTGTGGAAGCTGAATGGTTATGAATGTATCTTAAAGAAGTAGTGTTTTTTTCTAAAAATATCAAATTTATTTTAGTATAATTAATCTTAGTTGTTAAAACATGTAAAAACAACAATCTGTCATTGTTTTCAATTTCATATGGTTTGGGGATTTACCATTCAACAAATTCTTCTACAAGTTTTGCAAGTTCGATTCGAAATAGACAATCTTTCATTATCCATTAAATTAAAAAATATATTTTCAAACTTTTGGATTGCTATTTAATCGCCTAAAAGAAACTCAGTATAAACTAGTTTACAGCTTAATTTATTATTTCGCTGGCTTGGGTTGTCTATTTTTATAAAAGGAATATGTATAAAAGTTCTATTTTTCTTGTTTCAAGATAAAATTTTTATTGAAAACTGTATTACAAATATTTCGCGGTTGTATATTACAGAACGAGAATGAAGCAATAAGCAGACAAGATTTACTGGCACGTTGAAACTTTAAAATTCGTTCGTGTTTCATTGTTTTCGTAATATAAACGCTATAAGGTTTATTTAGTCAAACGATTGCAATACTGATTTTAGTTCGTAATGTTTGTTATGAATAATTTTGTTAGAAATTTATATACCTTTAACTTTTTTTATTATCCCTTTTAACAATTATGTTGTTTTTTTTTTGATTAGAGGTGCATCAGCTACTGTGGCTATTAGCGACTGGACCTACAACTTAACATAGACTCCGAACTACGGACATCAACTACCGACTAAACCGGATCAGCACTCGTGCTATCAAACCTTGGTTTTGTGCCTACTGTACCATAAGTCTCTCGAGAAGCCTATCGGCAGGGGAGTGATCAACCTAAAATACCTTTCAGAAGGCATCCAACCTTTAACTGGTTTGACTGAGGAGAGATTCCTTCTTATCCAACAAAATCTACAAGGTTAATACATTATCAATGATGAAAGGCTTCAACGACTTTGGAAAAAAAATCTAACCAATTACCACAAAAGCGATTGTATTATGGCAGTAACAAAATTAAAGTCCAACAATTGCAGGCGCAGTTCTTCTTAATTGGGATATTAGCCAGTTGAAATAACCAAACACACTTTTTCACGCCTTAATTCATAAATTATTTCACGTATGTGTTGTGTAATTGCTCATAACAATGCCTTGAGATCTTATACCTACGTGGTGAATATTAAGCATAAACAACTCATCAAATTTCTCGAGAAAATAAAATAATATATATCTTGATGTGACCGGTAGAAAAATTATATAATATATACTACATACCTAAAGTATTAATGGAGCTTATTAATGGAGATACCTAATGACGACATTTCATTCTTAGTACATTTAATTCTTGATTCTAACTGTATTTCAAGTTTTAAGTTTATATAGGATAATTTCCGAATAAACATTCCTAGACTTGTCGTCAAACTTACCTTAGTGGTAATTGGCCTGATCTGTTTTTGATCAGTCTATAAGATGTTAGATTGACTTCACCAGTCTATGTATTGGTCGATTTTCGAACTAACTAACTATATATATATATATATATATATATATATATATATATATATATATATATATATATATATATATATATATATATCTATTATTATGTGCGTATAGAATTATTTAGAAAGGTTGAATTACGCAAAGCATCCTGACTCATTTTCGAGTGTTCTTTTTGATCCTCCACACCTCTCTCATCCTTTTCACCGTAGATTCTCTTTCTCTCCTCCGTCCACTTTGTTCCTGATCTTCTCGAAACTTCGCTCTCTGATGCAACGTTCCACATATGTATTTTGTGTCTGTACGTTCTTCTCTCCTCAATCTCTGTCGGACCCATTTGTGCCTTTCCTAGATCAGATCTGACTTGTGCGATCCATGGTACTGTCGACTTGACTCCTTGTATGTACGTAAGAATTCTGTTGATGAGTCTTGTCGGTGGGAGTCTACTCATATGTCCATAGAATTTAAATCTTCTTTTTCTTATGTCCGCCGCTACGTTTGGCATTCTCTCTGTGGTCTTTCTAGAATGTAGTCTGTATCCTTCCTCTGTCAGTTTTGGGACGAGAATTTTCCTGATAATTTTGCGTTCTTCTTTTAATATGTTTTCTATGCCGCTTTTTTGTATGGAGTGTAAGTGTCTCGCTTGCGTATAGTACCTCTGGTTTGATTACTGTGTTGTAGTGTCTTATTTTTGCGTATGTGGATAGGCATTTCTTATTATGTGTCTTGCCGTATGCCCTCTTCATCTTCTGCAATCGAGTCTTCTGTGCTATCTTCTCTCCTCCTGTAGGTTCGAGGATCTCGCCCAGATATTTGAAGTGAGTGACCCTATATATTTTGCCGTATTTGGTAATCAAATTTTGGACATTTAATTTTGAGCAGAAGAATTCAGTTTTTTGAAAGGATATTTGTAGGCCAGCTTTCTCTTCACATTCATTTCATTGTCTGCGAGTATGGCTAAGTCGTCTGCGAAGGCTATGCATGATATTTCTATGTTGTTTTTGGTTCGTCCGAGTCGTATTGGTTTCTAGTGATTTTTTAGTTCTTTTTCCCATTCCCTTATAACTTTGTCCTGGACCAGGTTGAAGAGGAGTGGGGATAACCCATCTCCTTGGCGTACTCCGGTTTTAATCAGGAGGGGTTCGGAAATTTCTCCCATAAATTTTACTTTGGAGATTGTGTCTGTCAGTGCCTGCTTGATCAATTGTAATGTTTTGGGGTCGAGTCCTTGTTCTTCTAGGATGTTGAACCGATATATATATATATATATATATATATATATATATATATATATATATATATATATATATATATATATATATATATTTCATCTAATATTTTCACGGATGGTAGATAATGTTTCAAAAAAAATCATTCCGGGTGTCGATCCGTTCATTTTATAAAGAGTCACGACGTTTCGCCAATACTTGAAAATGTTAAATGAGATTGATTTTGGCGAAACGTCGTGACTCTTCACAAAATATATATATATATATATATATATATATATATATATATATATATATATATATATATATATATATATATATATGTATATATATATATATATATATATATATATATATATATATATATATATATATATATATATATGTGTGTGTGTAGATTTTCTTGAACTGCGTCCAATGACACAACATTAGCTGAGAATCATAATACACACCCAACTGTTGGGTTCCACAATCTCATGTAGAACACATAACAACCTGCGTCTCCGTCTAAATGATATATATATATATATATATATATATATATATATATATATATATATATATATATATATATATATATATATGTATATATATATATATATATATATATATATATATATATATATATATATATATATATGTGTGTGTGTAGATTTTCTTGAACTGCGTCCAATGACACAACATTAGCTGAGAATCATAATACACACCCAACTGTTGGGTTCCACAATCTCATGTAGAACACATAACAACCTGCGTCTCCGTCTAAATGAATATTTTTGTTGGTTGCTCAACCGGGAGCGAGCCCCACCCATCCTTTCAACTGAATGGCATATGTTTCGTCTCTCGATGTTCAGACACTTCAGGGCACTGGCATATACCATACTATCAAGGATGTTTTGACGAATGTTTTCACGGGTGTGAAATGTAACGATAGTTTCTCGGGTATCTCGTGTTAGTTGAATGTCCACTGGTGGACGGTTTCGCTAACCATGAGCATTTGTCGAAATACCATCGAGTAAACGCTTTGTAAAGCGCTTTGAAATCGTCCACCGGTGGACATTTAGTTAACACAGGATATTCGAGAAACTATCGTTACATATATATATATATATATATATATATATATATATATATATATATATATATATATATATATATATATATATGAAAAACAGAAATTTTTCATCCGTACTTCCACGTACCGCTGCTCGTCTCAAATCAGTGGCCGTCACCATGCCGAGACAAGTACCTCCCAGGACCGGTTTCTGGCTTCACAGCCATCAGCTGGGCTCGAGCTCAACGCAGGGAGACAGCTGAAACGAAACGAACAGAGCAAGATCAAGTCAACTGGTCATATCTATATATATATTTATATATATATATATATATATATATATATATATATATATATATATATATATATATATATATATATATATATTTATATATATATATATATATATATATATATATATATATATATATATATATATATATATATATATTATATTTAAAAAAGGCGACCGGTATAAAATTGAAAATTATTTTCCAATTTCCTTTCACCCTTGCTATCAGACACTTATGGTAAGACCCCTATGAGTGAAAGAACGTGTCGTGAGTGGTTTCAATGCTTCAAGAGCGGTGATTCTTATGTCGAAGATCCTCATAGCGGTGGAAGAGTGGAAGTTTTTGTAGGTTAGAGGCATTACTTAATGAAGACTTGAGTTAAGAAGAGT
This sequence comes from Cosmopolites sordidus, assembly GCA_031761425.1. Lineage (NCBI taxonomy): Eukaryota > Metazoa > Arthropoda > Insecta > Coleoptera > Curculionidae > Cosmopolites > Cosmopolites sordidus. The sequence continues at coordinate 143,612 of JARFXV010000959.1, read as the reverse complement.
TGGCAAGATTATTGGGAGTGACTCAACAAGCAATTTTAAAAACCTTAAAGACCTAAGAATAACCCAGAAGCAAGGATATAGTGTGGCATACGAGTTGAAACCGAGATATGTTGAAAGCTATTTGTTTGCTTGTGAACAGTTGCTTGAAAGGCAAAAATGGAAGAGATTTCTGCATCACATTGTGACTGTGGACGAAAAATGAGTTTATTACGATAACTCCAAGAATCGAATATCATGGGGATATCCCCGCCACGCTTTCACGCCGGCGGCCAAACTGAATAATCGCGGCTCCAAGGACATGCTCTGTATTTCGTGGGAAAAGCTCGGTGTAGTGTATTATAAGCTGTTAAAACCGTCTGAGACAGTTACAGGGGATAGTTATCGAATGCAATTAATGCGTTTGAGCCAAGAATTGAAAGACAAATGACCGCAATAAAGCGAAAGACACGATAAAGTGATTTCCATACTTGGAATCTTTGAAATGGGAAGTTCTATCCCACTCGCTGTATACTCCAGATATTTTTCCCCTCTGATTATCACCTGTTTTGATTGATGGCACACAGCCTGGCTGATCAGAACTTTCTTCGATCTTATAAAGAAGTCAATAATTGGATTGATTGGCGGATCGCCTCAAAAGATGACCAGTTTTTTCAACACGGGATTCGAATGCTGCCTGAAAGATGGGAAAAAGTAGTGGCCAACGATGGAAAAATACTTTGAGTCATAAATACATGACCAGTTTGTTTATAATAAAGCCTTGAATTTTGAAAAAAACAGCGGGAGCAAAGTTGTATATCTTTTAAATGTAACATTTTGGCACTATTTCATTTTATGCATATTTAACGCATTGAAATAAAGATAATTATTAGTATTATTATATTATTTGAAATTTATCTAATGAACTTACGAATGCAAATATTTATAAATTGTCTCTTTTTACTTGTTTGTATTCTGTTATAAATATAGATTTTATAGGTTGGATTCTTTGAATCTTTTCAATATTAATTACTCACTCTTTTGAATATTACAGTTCATATCTGTAAAAATATTAATATAAGTTAGTCTCTATTTATCTACTCAACGACCAAAAAAACAGACACTTTTTCTGACTAAAATTTCATAAAATTCTTTCACTAGTTTTTAACAATGGGATTCTCGAAGTGCATTAAAAGCATTTACGCCATATAAATTACTCTATTGTTGTTTCATGGTCTTAATTTCAAGAGACATTAGTAATGTAAGATTTAACTTTTAGGAAGAGAGATAGGTTAGTATTACGGAATTTTCACCCAAAATAGTTTAACGGTTGTCACGTTCGAAGACGGTAATTTGTTCTGAAAAGCAATTTAGTACGTTAAATTTTGTTTTAAGGCTTTTTTATTTCGTTCTTCCATGCTACTTCGCAATGGTGATTGTATTAATCACAGAAATCACCATTATTTTTAAACGTACTGAAATAAACGTACATAATTTTGACTCTATTTTAATCATTCTAGCACGGGCGTAGGCAGGGGGGGGGATTTTGGGGGTTCAAAGCCCCCCGAAATAAGCCAAATATTACCTAATATTCTAATTTCTTCTTTAATGGTTTTAGATTTAGCGCAAAGGAACGAAATTAATTTAACCATTTCATTTAATGTTAAGAACTTTATAAATATGTCGTAATTTTTCCGATGAATATATAGATATTAAATTTCATGTAAGTATATTTTTGTTGTTTTATTTACTTTAAACTAACCCAACCCCCCCCCCCCCCCCCAACTAAATCCTGGCTACGCCCGTGCATTCTAGAAAGGTGTTTCAGAAGCATGTTTCCTAGCAGAAATTAAAAACAAAAAGGTCATCGTTCTTTCTATTACAATTCAATATAATTTGTTTAATATTTATAAAATTCTCGTTGACAAAATGTAGGTTAAATTTTTAACGATATCCTCATCTGGAAAGGTTTTCCGACCAAGAGGATTTTGCGATAACGGATATAACTGATCACAGTGAATTTCCAGATATATTGAATGATGTGAATGTGAAGATGTTGAAGAAGAGAGGGGACAATTCAGCAAAGTGAATTTTCAAACCATTTTTATCGAAACGAACAACAATCTTGCCTATCAATCTCATTTATTCTGCGGGTGCAATTGGGGTTTTGAAAAAAATGTCATAAATGGCAAAATCGTATATAAGTTTTATAACAAAACTATTTTTATTTTAATATTTTTCGTTATAATTAAAAAGTTATATCAAATTGAAAATACATTGAATTGAATAAACTTAGTACGATGACGCTCCCGATGACAGTTCCCGAAAAACCTGAGCTCATGTGACGTCACAATGTTTATTTCTCCTCAACATGTATGACAGCTGATACGAGTGTTTTCGTTTTTAACCAATTTATTCTTATTATTATCATCAGTATATTGATAAATGTATTGAAAATGTCAAATCTAAAAAGTTACCGTGCATGCTTCGTACCATTTTGTACAAATACTACAAAAACAACTCCTGAAAAAATATTTTTAAATGTGCCACAAAACGTTAAACTTCCAATCGATGGTTCCAAGTAGCACGGCATATTCATCCTAAAACAATATAATTTTTTTCTGTTGTAGAGATCATTTTGATGTAAGCATTTTAATATAATAATGTAAGATTATTATTATTTATAACATCATATCAATTTTTTTATGTTTGAGTATTTATTGCCTGCTGAAGCTGCACATTGAGTGTCTTGAACTTTTCTTATTAAAGTAACTGCATAAGCTTTACTTTCTTCAAACTTTATGCAAACTTTATATTCTGGACATATATGTCCTTTCACCGTACAAATACTATTTTTACGGTTAAGTTGAACATAACCTGCAGACTTGTCACCGTACCTTTCTGGCGACATTCTACTAATAATTTAATTATCTTTAATATAAATATTTTATGTATTATTTACATTTACATTATTATTTTTTTAAATACCCACATAGATTCTTTAACACCTCGAACTTCAACTGAATTGAATCATAGGAATATCCACACCAGGTTTATTATCAGAATTGGCCTTTGTGAACCCTTTGTCACACATTACTGAATTAAATTATTAACCGATGCATTGCTTTAACAATTTTGAGAGTATATACCAAAGATATATACTCTACTCAAAGGTATATACTCCAAAACTACGGCCCAGAGGCAAAATCCAGCTCGCCAGTGTCATCAATCCGGCCCGCGACAGCTAATGGCTTATTGTTGTTATTGTTGCTGTGATGAGTTGGATAAATAAACACAGAATGATAATAACTCGGTATTATTTACTTGCTGGGTAAAGCTTAATGACAAATATGATACCCAGAAAAGTTAACAAATAATTGAAATTAATCCCACTAAATTATAAACTAGTGGATATCCCGCGGTTTCACCCTCGGTAGTTACGTTGGGGCAAGGAATATCGTATATGTATGTATATCGATATTTGGAATGTATATATCCTGAATCACACATCTTCTCCATACTAGTAAATCGCGCACAAAAACAAGTCAAATCAAGATACTGTTACGTATAGACGTTGGTCGGTTCGAAGATGTTTTTTAAACGGGCTTACGCACTACTTTATTCTATGACAGACAGTTTCGCTTCCTTCGCCTTTTCTAGGCAGACTGACTCGCGATTACTCCAATTACTACCATCTCGAAGTGAGTGGAGTACACCAGAACTTTCTCAAACCAACGAGGTTATTCACGAATTTTTAATTGTTACTGCGCTTTCGAAATTACTACTAGCGCCATCTGTTAGCGATAGAGGCCACTGCCACTACCTATTTTCGCTTTTGACCACCAGATTTCGTCAAGTGTCACGGTCATAACAATACACAATAGTAATTGAACTAGCGAATTTAGCAAGCGTGTGCTCGTTTAGGGCGCGTACTCGGCATCTAGTTTAGAAATGATAGATAATGGTAAGAGAATTAAAACGGTTTTGGCCCTTGGGACTTACTGGAGTAATCAGTATGGCCCTAAGGCTGGAAACTTTGGAAACCCCTGGTATATACACAAGTAAAAGCCGTTGCCAGTATTTACTTCAAAACACTATAACACGTCACAAACATGGCAGCCAATCGTGGCGCTTTCGTACTCACGTGATTTTTTCTTCAATTTTATAAATTTTAATACATTTATAAATAATTGTAAACATTTTTTTAAAAAGATTTTTGCATCGATTATCAAAATTAATTATAGTAAAAAAATCGACAATTATTTTTTTTCAAAAATCTAATTCTGAAAACAAATCGTGGATACGTATACGAATGGTAAAGTTGGACTGGAATGGTATTTACGACATATAGAACATATTATAGATAGTTATCCCAGCATCGGAACATATTTATATGTGTAAACGGGATGTACGAAGTGTGTAAATAAAGTAATGCGACTGATGACGAAGCTTTCGATCTGGCAATACTTTGGTTTTCCCTTTGGAGGACAGACAGGCTATAATCATCTGATCATCTGCTGCGTGTGAGTTTGTATTTCCTAAAATAACTTGATGGTACATAGTATTTTTTTTCGTAAACCGGATTTTGCTCGTGCGTTCTGAAAATGAGTAACAGCTTCGAGCAATGGTGCGCTATCAAGTCATATTTCAAACTTGGGTACAGTAAGAGGGAAACATTTACAAATCTTCAACGGGCCTATGGAAACAGTAATATTTCAAAGGTTCAGATTTTCAGATGGTTTAAGGCATTACCAGAATACAGATACAAAAGTGTAAATGAAAAGTGAAATGAATGAAAATGCAAAAAGTGATAAAAATGCTGTGCGTTCTCATCGTCGGTTGACGATCAGAATAACCGCGGAAGAGCTGAATTCGACTCACACAACCATTTCATCTGTGCGAAAATGCAGGGAGCAGAGAAATGTGTCATGACTTTTTAGGGCAGATTGAAAATCTAAAAACCATCATATCATTTTTGATACCATGTCATTACAAGTTACGAGTCTTGAATTTTTGAATACGACCCGGAAATGAAGCAATTTAAGTGCTTGTGACTTTTCTTAAACCGACATGTGACACGTCAGAACCTCTAACATGAAATGACATGTGTTTTCAGATACGGAGTTAAATTTCACATTTCCTCTGTCATTTTAAAGATTTATTAGTTGTTTGTGATGTTATTTTTACTAGAACTATACTACAGTGGCGGCTCGTGGGTCTTTACAGTGGGAGGGCGTAGAAGAAAATAGTTCTGCTGAAGATTTTTTTGCTTTTCCCTTCCTCCTTTTTTATCCGCATTAATCGCGAATTTTTATCCGCATAATTTGATGTTATGGGTCGACAGACGTTCTTCTACATTTGGAGATTTTCATTTTTAAAAATATTTTAAAATGAGTTAAAGAAACAAACTGAACGGAAATAAAATATGGCATTTTGCTCTGAAAAATTGTTTACTGTGATAAATGCTGCAAGGGCGGCACCCCAACGCCTTCCCTCACGACCCGCCACTGCTATACTATATTTATTGAAAAGTCTATGAATTGTAAATGACTATTTAAAAAATATTGACTTTTTCCGGACAAAAAAAACATATTTTTTTCTAATAGATTTTTTATTATAATATTCTTTAAATATTCCTTAACAAAAAAAAAGATAAATGTGGAACTATGTGAAAGTAACATATTATAAAATATAAGAACTAAAATGAAAAGCTTAAAAATTATTCATCCGTCAGTTCTGAACAATTTTCACAATACATATGTGCATGTTCTCAGCAGTAAATCTATCGCAAGCTTTACAAACATATTAGGATTTGCAATTATTTATTAGGAATTGCATATTAGGAATATTATTATTTTTTGGAACATTCTATAGATATATTTTTCTATACTGATTGAGGTTTAAATTAAAAAAAAAAAAATGAAATAGGATAATTTAATCAAAAGGTATTAATAATCAAATACATATATGGCATACCCATGTTCTTCTGAATCGGGAAGAAGATATAGTGCTTCTCTTGAGGGGATTATAAAACGATATTATTTCTGGTAATTTGTTTTCTGAATCACCTATAATGTTATCATGATGAAGTGATAACATCAATAGAACCACCTTCCCTTATTTTGGTATATAGGATAAAATTGCATAGTCTTCTTGAAAGCTAAACAAAGTCAACATTATTTCCCGACTGCGCGCATTTAGAAAGCCACTAGGGATTGTCCTAGTGTAACTCACTTTTTTACATCGGCCATCAAAATCATCGTAGATTCTGCCCACCTGCTAGTTTTTCAGCGAACGGTCGACGTGGTGGTCTGTAGGCACCATCCCTTATTGGTAACGGGTCCGTCTACACGACCCTGGACATTGGGACTCGCCTTATGATGGAGGACAATTTGGCACTTTTTATGCAGTCTTTTGACATTGGCTTCATAAAGATGTTCAAGCTAGACCAGATAAATGTTGATTTGTTTTTTTACCATTTTTGTTCGAAATTCGCCACTGCTGACTCATCCGGAAAAAAAATTCGACAAATTTCACGGTTACCAAAACTGCCTGATGGTCAACCTCTTTCTAATTTGTCCTCCAAGCTGGTATCACCTTATTTGAAGCAGTATCACCTCATTGAAATCATTTAATAAAATTTAATAAAAATAAAATATACTTTAATCCCTGATACAATTATTTTATACTGCTTTTTTACACAATACTTTATAATATGAATAATTCGTCCTATTTTATACTAAATTATTATTTGGTTAAACTTATTTTGGTTGAAATAAAATACTTCCATACAGGTGTAATGACAACTAACAAAAGCGTTTTATAAAATTATGGTGACGAATGAAGCTGTTTAATCGATTATCTGTTTCGCTATTATTTTAAGGAAACAATACAGTTTGTTATGATAAGAAATCTTGAGATGGTTTTACTCTCGTTAAAACTGATGGAAAATTAATGTAAATTCAATTATGTTTGTAAACAATGTTGAGTAGAAGGGTTCCTTTAACTAAATTTACATTAACAACTATTTAAAACTGCACTATGACTGGTTTTAAAATTACTTTATATATATATATATATATATATATATATATATATATATATATATATATATATATATATATATATATATATATGTATATATATTTATATTTATATTATTTATATATATATTATTAGGTGCGTATAAACCCGGTTGGATCACGCAAGGCATTCTGACTCATTTTCGAGTGTTTTTTTCTGATTCTCTACACCTCTCTCATCCTTTCTCTGTGGGTTCTCTTTCTCTCCTCCGTCCACCTTGTCCCCGATCTCCTCGAATCTTCGCTCTCTGATGCAACGTACCACATATTAATTTTGTTTCTGAACGTTCTTCTATCCTCAATCTCTGTCGGACACATTTGTGCCTTTTCCAGATTAGCTCTGACTTTTCCGATCCATGGTACAGTTGACTTGACTCCTTGTATATATGTAAGAATTCTATTGGTGAGTTTTGTCAGTGGAAATCTACTGATATGTCCATAGAATTTCAACCTTGTTTTTCTTATGTTCGCCGCTACGTTGGACATTCTCTCTGTGGTCTTTCTAGAATGTAGTCTGTATCCTTCCTCTGTCAGTTTTGACCGAGAATTTTCCTCTTAATATTGCGTTCTTCTTTTAGTATGTTTTCTATGCCGCTTTTTGAATGGAGTGTAAGTGTCTCGCTTGCGTATAGTACCTCTGGTTTGATTACTGTGTTATAGTGTCTTGTTTTTGCATGTGTGGATATGCATTTCTTATTGTGGATTTTGTGTGTTTTGCCGTATGCCCTTTTCATCTTCTGTAATCGAGTTTTATGTGCTATCTTCTCTCCTCCTGTGGGTTGGGGGATCTTGCCCATGTATTTGAAGTGAGTGACTCTATTTATTTTGCCGTATTTGGTGTTCAAATGTTGGACATCTAATTTTGAGCAGAAGAGTTCGATTTTTTGAAAGGAGATTTGTAGACCGACTTTATCTGCACATACCTTGATGACTTCTATATGTTTGGTTGCCCTTTTTTCATTGCCTGCGAGTATGGTTAGGTCATCTGCGAAGGCTAGGCATATTTCTATGTTGTTTTCCAGTTTCCTTGATTTTACAGTTCCTTTTCCCATTGCCTTATGACTTTGCCCAGGACCAGGTTGAAGAATAGTGGGGATAACCCATCTCCTTGGAGTAGTCCGGTTTTAATCAGGACGGGTTTGGAATTTCTCCCATAAATTTTACATTAGATGTTGTGTCGGCCAGTATCTGCTTGATCAATCGTAGTGTTTTGGGTTCGAGTCCTTGTTCTTCTAGGACGTTGAATAGAGATTTTCAGTCAATGCAATCGTACGCTTTCTTGTAGTCCACGAACGTGCAGATAATTGGGAGGTTCCTGATAGCTTTGTATATCAGTATTGTTTTTCAGTTAAATATTTGTTCAGTGCATGAGCGACCCGGGCGAAAGCCCGCCTGATACTCGCCAATTTTGTGTTCTAATTGTTCTTGTGCTCTCTGGAAAAGGCATGCTGACAGGATTTTGTAAATGACTTGTAGTAAGGAGATTCCTCTGTAGTTTTTCACATCTGTTATGTCTCCCTTCTTGTGCAGCAAGTGGATAAGAGCATATTTCCATTCATCTGGTTATTTTTGCTGGTTTGCCAGATATTCGTGATAATTTACGTAAGTTTCTGCAGTGAATTAGATCCGAGGTTTTTCAATTGTTCCGCGGTAATACCATCTTCACCGGATGTGCTGTTATTCTTTAGTTTGCGTTTGTGCATGTGAATTTCTTCCTGTGTTGGTGGTGATGATTCTGAGTGGGTAGGGATACAATTTTCCTTGAGGAATCTTGTGTCGCGTTCAGGGCAATTGAGAAGATCAGAGAAATAATGTGCCAGCTCCTGACAATTCTCCTGATTGGTTAGCGCTAATCTTCCATTCCGCTTTCTGAAGCAAAGATTTTGTGGTGTGTATCCACGGATTTCTCGTCAAAAAGTCCTATAAAAGTCTCTCGTATTATAATTGCAGAAATTCTCCTCTAAAGAATCTAATTGTTCTTTCATGTACTTCCTCTTAGTTTGCCTGATAACCTTTGCGATCTGTTTTCTAGTCACGTCAAAAAGCTGTTGACTTTCTGGCGATTTTTTAGTGTTGTACCCCTGAAATGCTCTTTTGCGTCGCTGCAAAGCACTTTCGCATTCCGAGTCCCACAAGGGTGTTTTGTGTTCTTTTTCAGTGGGATCAGTTCCTGTGCTTTTTGTGTAATTTTTTTGTGCAATTTTTCTCATATATCTGCCTGTTCCTTTTCCCATTTCTCTATTATGTTGGATTCCTTGATTTTTTTCATGTCGAATTTCTGTAGATTTGCTTTCTGGTAATGAATGTTCTTTGGGGTGAACTTGACTTTGATTCGTGTTAGGTAGTGGTCTGAGTCAATGTTCACGCCTCTGCGGACTTGGACATCTTGGATCTCTTTTTGTTGTGGGTATGAGATCGCAACGTGGTCTATCTGGAATTCTCCAATCTGTTGTATAGGCGATCTCCAGGTCTTCTGTTTTCGTGCAGATTTTCTTAGGGATGTTGACATGATCTTGAAGTTAATTTATCTATGGTTTTCTGATTGATTTTTTCTCTACCGATTTGTGCGCTAAAGTGGCACAGTAAAATTTTGACGTTGTCGTTTGGGACGTTTGCCATTACCTTCTCTAGTGTTGCCCCCTCTAGACTTAGCTTTTTAATATATATATATATATATATATATATATATATATATATATATATATATATATATATATATATATATACACACATATAGACATATATTTATGTATATATAAGGGAGATGTCTGTAATTTGGGACAGGTTTTGTTTTTCGACTACATAATTTTTTCTCCCAGTTCTATATGCTGTTGGAAAAGTAATGTTTTTGGATACACTTTTGCCGACGAAAATTATTTCATTTTATAAAGTTATTTCCCAAATAAAATAATATTAAGAAAAAAAAAGTAAAATAATAAAAAAAAATATATACGCCCACCTCGGACCTAGAAACGTACAGTTGATAGTAGAAAATATTTTAAAACGATACGACCTTGATATGGGTCAGGCTGCTGTCGCTAATACCTCTTAGTCGATCCAAAAAATAATAAACAAATTTACCAGTTAATGTTTTTTCAGCTCTTTTGACTGTTAGTTAGAGTGTAATGTCGATTAGTGTCGTTAGTGTTTATAAAGTTAAACGTTATAAGTGTTACATTTTTTTTAAATATAAGGACAAACATTCTATATGGAATACCTGCAATGGGTAAGCCATTTACCCATTATTACCCATTATTTGCCATTACCTTCTCTAGTGTTGTCTGTCTGTAGTATATATATATATATATATATATATATATATATATATATATATATATATATATATATATATATATATATATATATATATATAGGGGTGACAGTTATGTTATGTGGCATAAGAATCTTTTGAATTTTTTCAGAGAGGTCTGACACGTCTGACACGAGGGAAGTAAGCTATATGACATTTTATGTTTTTGTGGTTTTTTGGTACTGATTATAAAAAAAAAAAAATCTTTTTTTAAAAAGTTTGTCTCTCATTTCTTCCTTTGGGAATTTGTTGATTTTAAGTTCTGACTTTGCTATATTTATTGCGTCCTCTCGAAATTCGTTCGCCAATAATTACTGATTTTTCTTTGGGCAAGTGGGTGTTGGGCTTTGTAATTCTGTCCTTATTTTGTTATTTTTATTATGAAGGGTTAAATCTAGAAAGATTATTTTATTATTTTGTTCTTTTATTGTAAATTGTAGTTTTTTATTATACCCATTGAATTTTTCCAACATTTCTTGGCTCTTTTCTTTTGCAATTCTTTTGCAATCATGTAATCGTTTACGTAACGGGAAAAAGGGTATTTGTTCAGAATATATTGTTAGAATTGTTCATTGTATATTGTTCAGAATAGACTCTTCCAGATTTGGAAGAGTTATTATGGAGTGTAATGTCGATTAGTGTCGTTAGTGTTTATAAAGTTAAACGTTATAAGGGTTTATAAAGTAATAAAAATCTAAAAACATTTTTTTTAAATATAAGTTTAAAAAAATAAAATGCAACAACGTTAGAATATCAACACCAATAAAGTTTTCTTGGAAAACAGTTTTCTGATGAAGGCCGAGTCTTGACCGAAACGTTAAATAAAAACAAACATTGTCGAAATTCTATAAGTGTTTCTTGTAAATTTTTCTTACCTCTGGCTATGATGGTGAGGTAGTCAGCAAGCTTATTAGCTATATGGATTTATTTGTTATAGTTCCCTTTATGCCTCCTTTATTAATTATTCTATCTAATGCTATACTGAGAAGTATTATTGAGAGAGCATCGCCTTACTCCTCTGTTGATGATGATGTTTTCCGATTTTCGTTCTTTGGTTGTCACTGCTGCTTGAGTTTTCCGTCGTCATCTTTATTACTCTCATAACATTTTCATGTATTCTGCATCATCAGGCATTGTGTCTTCTCAGGTGTCGAATGCTTATTAAAGTCTACGAATGTGTATGTTATTGCGGTATTCATACCACCTTTCTATAGTTTGGGTTATGATATTTATCACGTCAACAGTCAATCTTTTTTTCCCTCGAAGAGGACAACACTTGAAAATAATAATTTGGCCTTATGATACTTCACAAAACGAATGGATGGAAACCCAGAATCATTTACGCACATTTCCTACAATCCGTTAAAACATTCGATGTAACATGTACATACATAAACGCATATATATATATATATATATATATATATATATATATATATATATATATATATATATATATATATATATATATATATATATATATATATATATACAGTTTTTTAAATATATAAAAATAAAAAGTCTTCAGATAAATTTGAATAATTTTTATTTAAACTAACTAATTACTTTATGGTATAATGCTTATCCTATATTATGAAATTTCTTATCTTATTGGAATTATTTTAATCGAAATACTTTTGATCAAATATAACCCCTACTCATGCAGGTTTTAATAAAATTAAGGTGGCTAAAACACTAAGCTAATGAATGGATTATCGCTCTCTTAGCAATCCCCTTATCCCCTTATCCCCTTCCTCTGCTATAATAAGGAATATTATTATTCGATAAACTGAACTCAGCTTTTCTAAGAAGGGTGATTTTAATACGTTTTTGTTTAATGCAATATGTATTTTTGTACTTTTACCATATTTTGTTATTTTTCGAATTAGCCATTCGCAAACTGTCGTCAAAATTGCAAAATTTTGTTTGAAATCTACTACAAATGCTCTTTTAACGATTAAGATTAATGCAGGTAGAGAAGCACTGTAAAAAGGAGTGTTTTTTAAATAAGTTTTCAATACTATTTGATCTTTTATACCAAGCAATACTTAGAAATTATAGAAAATAAATACTTTCTTAATTAATTCGAATATATTGAAATCAAAAAGGGATATAATATAATGTATATTTGACAGAAGGCATAACAGAAGTTCGCTTGTACAAGGCCTTATATACCAAATCAAAGTTCCACCATTAAACTGGTAAAGATCGTCAATATTCTGAATGAAGTGATTCTTTCCGAAAATACTAATATCTCGTCTACACTAACTCGTCCGAGGACCTGCACACAATCGTCTACTGCGCAGCTCAAACTGCCGCAGCAGTAAATGGATCCAAAATAATTAAGCAATCTTATTGTAAAATGCCTTCACAGCAGAACACTAAACAGGAATGAAAGAAAAGGAAAAAGGTAAGATTGGAAGTATACGATCGGATAAAGGCAGACTTGTGGAATTCATTCCGAGTTAATCCCAGCAAGAATTTCACAACAAAAGCAACCAGAATATAAAATAGTTTTAGAATTTATGCTAAATATGATAAAACGAACGAGCAAATTAAATAAGTTATCTAAAACTAAAACAAAAACTTAAGGCATATAGTTCTCACCTAGATCGATATAGAAAAGCGTAAGAATCAACACTCTCTTTTTAGAAAAGACGAACAAAAATTTTATAGGAACCTACGAGAGGGTAATGATAAAAATTCTGTGGAGAGTTCTATTACACCATTCAGCGAAAATATACAGACATTTTGGTCCTCGACTTGGTCAAATAACGGTCAATATAACTGTCAAACCGGCTGCGTGAGGAAGAGGCGAATGCAAGCACAGTTAAACAACTACCCTATCCTACAATTACTATAACTGTACTAAAGAAGTTTATTATATTCTTTATTATATTATATATATATATATATATATATATATATATATATATATATATATATATATATATATATATATATATATATATATATATATATACATACCCTATCCCTTCAACTGGATGACATATGTTTCCTCGAGAGACGAAACGAGACGTTCAGACTCTTCAGGGCGCCGACATATACCATACCATCAAGAATAGGGAGACTTTATCCACAGCCAACAACCCATGTTTTCGCCGATCTCCCTTCGGATGGCGTATATATGTAGTGTTAGTTTTTCCTGGACTGCGTTCCATATATATATATATATATATATATATATATATATATATATATATATATATATATATATATATATATATATATATAATATATATAGTATATATATATATATATTATATATATATATATATATATATATATATATATATATATATATATATATATATATATATATATATATATATATATATATATATATATATATATATATATATATATATATATATATATATATATATATATATATATATATAAATAAACATGATATTCTAAATGAAGAACAAAATGGATGCCGAAAAGGAATGAAGAGATGTAACTTATTATAGATTCAATTATACTGAAACATGCTCGTAGTCCACCTAGCTTTAATACACCCACTTTAGGAATTGTTAAAAGAGTGGCGCACCACTATAATGGAAATACCACAAAAACTGAGGAAATCAGGATGACGAGTGGCATATTTCGGATTCACTGAACCGTTTCTAATCTACTGAAACGGACACAAATCAGATACAAACTGCAGAATCAAAATGTATCGCACCTGCTATATATGGATGTTTTAAAACCATATGCATCATCATATTATTATTTGAGTCATATTTGAGCGATCGAGTGCATTACGTTGAGCTACGAGGTTATAGATCACCTCAATTTACCGCCACGAGTGGGGCCCCACAGGGCAGTAATCTTGCTCCCCTTATTTTTGCACTATTTATTAATGATATAGTAACAAATGTTTCAAGCAATATTTTAATGTACGCAGATGATCTGAAACTGTATAGAAATATAAATAGCAACGCTGACTGCTTTATGTTGCAGAACGATATTGAGGTTGTTGAAGAATGGTGCAACATCAACAACTTGCCGCTGAATTTTGGCAAGTGTTATATCATGTCATTTGCGAATATCCAGAATGTCACGCATTTTGATTACAGCCTGAATGGTGCAATTATTGAGAGGGTCGGGATGTTCAGGGACTTGGGAATTGTTTTTGATACTAAAATGTCTTTTTCATCTCACATTAGCCACATTCGGAGTGAGGCAATGAGAATGTTAGGATTCATCTTTCGGAACTCGGCAAATTTCGTGAACATAAATACACTCAAAACTCTGTATCACAGTTATGTGAGATCAAAGTTGGAGTATGGTGCTGTAGTATGGAACCCTTTGTATAACAGATACAAATTGCAACTAGAAGGTGTCCAGAGAAAATTCGCTAAGTTTTAGCATTCAGACATGATGGAAGATATCCGACGAGACATATAGATCAGAATAGTCTCCTGTTGAAATTTCAAATATCATCGTTAGTTAGTCGCCGAAAATATTTACTTCTTCAGTTCATCTATAAATTGTGTAGATCCCTCATTGACTGCCCTGAACTTCTATCTGTGGTGGGCTTCCACGTGCCTTCGAGGTGTATCAGATCCTGCCCCACCTTTCATTTACCCTATGCTAGAACCAACTTCATGGTCAGGACACCTCTGTTTCAGGCCATGAAGCTCTTCAATGATCTGTGCTGCGATGTTGACATTAATAACGTATCTGCAGATCGGTTCACGAGGTTTGTCGCCTAGAGGCTGTTGCAATAATCGATAATAAATTGTAGGGATCGTTGTTGTAGCTTTATTTAAGTCTGTTATATACGCATTGATTTTGTCTTGATTTTCTTTTTTTTTTCTCTTTTTGTTGCTTTTTTTTTTATAAATTGTCTCAGATGGATTTATTCTGTCAAACAATAAAGGTTATTATTATTATTATTATCTAAGTCTGTTATTATATAAGCATTGTTTTTGACTTGATTTTCTTTTTATCTTTGTTATTTTTTTTGTGAATTGTCTCATAAATGGATTTATTCTGTCAGACAATAAAGATTATTATTATTATTATTATTATCATCAGCGAAATCACAACAACTCGTTCTGGTTGTAGAGGAATTTACAACTGATAGTAACATGCGGTTTGGATTGGATAAATATAAAACTATTAACATAAAGAGAAAGTTTAAGTTAGAAATGGCAGGGTTTGTCACTGCAGAATAAGAATATATAGAGCCAATACATGAGGGTGATGTGTATAAATACCTATGGAATATAACAGTCCAAGAGAGTTGATAATGCACTCATTAAGGAAACTCTAACTAAAGAATTTACTTCCAGACTTGAAGTCATATGAAGGTCTGACTTAGACAGCAGGAATATAGTAAAAGCTATAAACACTTTTGTTATTGCAGCCTGAACATATTCGTTTACTTGACTGTGGACGGGCCCCACCCATCCGTTCCATTGGAGGGTACATGTTTCGTCTCTTGATGTTTAGACTCTTCAGGGCACCGACATGTGCTCTCTCATCAAGAATAGGAAGATCAAGTAATGAATAAAATGTTTATTTAGACGAAGACGTAGGTTGTTGTGTGTTTTACATGAGATTGTGGAACCCAGCAGTTGGGTATCTGACACTCAGCACTATGGTCTTATTAGACGCAGTCCAAAGAATTCTAACACTACATATATACGCCATCTGACGGGAAGTCGGCGAAAAGTATAGGTTGTTGACTGTGGATGGGATCTTCCTATTCTTGACGAGAGAGCACACGTCGGTGCCCTGAAGAATCTAAACATCAAGCGACGAAACATGTGCCCTCCAATGGAAGAGATGGGTGGGGCCCGTCTCCAGTCAAGTAATCAACAAATTGTTCATTTAGGCGAAGACTTTCATCAGTCGTCAGTCGTCAGACAAGCATTGAGAATGCCAAGTGTGACCTTGGCGAAACGTCTGCACGTTCTCAACAAACGGGACACAAACGATCCGATGTACATAGGTAGGATCGGATATAATAAGTATAGTGTTTTTGGTTTTCTTCGAGGACGCTTGAGGTTAAGCCTTTCGTTTGTTCTCTGATCCATATGCCTAACCTTGGTTAAGCAATGCATCCATTATAACCTGTTTGGAGATTGAGTCAAATGATTTTTTATAGTCGATCACTTTCGCCCTTCCAAAAGAGTTCGGAATTTCCCCGGTATTAAATATATTGGCGTAGAATTTGACAAGCCAAATTTTTGCTTTATCACCGAGATGTTTTCAGGGAATACGTTATCGTAGCCGGGTGCTTTGCGTCATTTGGTCCGTCAACGGGTGGGACCACCCGTCAACGGGTGGGACCATCGTGAATTTGTCGGTAACTGATGGAAGTTGACTTGTACTAGCCTTTTAATTTCTCTGGCAAATTTCTTATCAACGGGAATGTTCTTTGTAATATGTTGAAGTCTTTTAGCAACTTGATCTGGATTGATATCAATGGTGTTTGTTGATGGAGGTACTGCCATTCCTAGGCGTCTGAGAAGTGATCAGCCCTATCGGTTTGAATGTGTGAAGTCCATACTCTCGGTTGTTTCTTCCCATTGTTTCTTTCTGGCCTTATCTAGGTTATCGAGGACTTCGCGGGCCAATTGTTGTTTGGCCAGTTGCTAGTTTCTTGATATTCTTTAAACTGTTCTAGATTTCCTGGCCAACACGATGTATATGTTTTCCGGTAGCATGTTGGAAGCTGGCAGCCTTGGAATGGCTGGACAGCATGGAATGCCGTTTTTTTGCGGCGTTGTACATGGTGTCGACAAATTATCTATAGTTTTTTACTACCGGCTCTATGGTGACAATGTCCTTTTCCACTTTATCTCGGAAGGCATTCCAGTTGGTCTTTCTAAAATTCCATCGTGGGACCTTTGCAGTACTTAAGACGGGAATTTGTATCCATAGTGTGATTAGGGACGGTCTATGTTGGCTATGTGGGAGGTTTCCAAGAACTTTTCTAGTGACTGGTATTGGCCTTTTCGTATGATCGAGGGATACAAAACAGAGACGATGACTAGATGTTTGCCACCTTGCTGAGAGGAGCGATTTATTTTCTTTTGCGTTATATAGTAGATGGAAGACCGCTGGAGTCATTTGCACGATATCCCCAGTTATTATGTTGACTGTTGAAGTCTCCAAGATAAACGGTCGGGTGGTCGATTCCGGGCAATACCGAGTCTCGCCAATCTGCATTCGGTGGTTTATACACACTGATAATGTTTGTGTTGCAGATGTTTAATTTAGTAACTCTGCTACACTTCCTGGCATTTCAGTCACAGCTTCGGCAGTTATTGAGGCCTAAATTTACATATACTGCAGATTCGTATGTTCTTAAATGCAGCAACACTGAAGCCCATTATCCTTCCTCCGGCCAAAAATTGGTTTTCTAAAGCTATATGAACTTCTTGGAGGCATATAGCGTAGACGTTGTTTTCTCTGGCCAGTCTTGCAAGGTACTCACATTTGGGAACAGAGATTCCCTTAATATTCAATTGCAGTACTTTGACTGAAGATCCGGGTACCCTTGTCATAGGCTCATTGCAACGATCATTTTTTGACATACCTCCGAGGAAATTTACGTTCAATAGCTTCCTCATAGTCGATAAAAACCAAGCACAATAGTATGGTGTATTCGTTGGGCCTTTCTATGGTCTGCTGTACAAACTGGATGTGATCCATTGTACTGACTGAACTTCTGTATCCTTCTTCCTATCTTGGTTGTGCGTCACTCACCATTTTTAATATTCTTCTAGATCTTAGTTTGATGATAACTTTGTACTTTACTGAGAAGAGGCTTATTGGACGATAGTTATTTGAAACTTCCAGTGCTTCTTTTTTATGCAAAAGAATTACTTCTTCATTTTCTGTAAGTTGGGTACTTATTGTTTTTTGAGGCATTTTGATTATAAGTGTGCTAGTGTTTTATATAAAGTTTAACCACCAGCTTTTAGCATTTCAATAATTATAGTGCCTTTTCTTGAAACTTTGCCGTTTTGCATCGGTTCAATAGTCTTGACACTTCCTATTAGTATATTTGTTATTTGTCCTCGTAGTGGGCATTTTTGTCTTTAACTGGTTCTGATCTTCATATAACGTTGAATAAAATCTTCGGACAACCTCTAACATTTCCGTAACTGTCCTGCATACATCGAGATTTTAATGCTAGTACGTCCGTTTTTTCGCTAAATCAGTGGTGTCATTGGAGATAAAACTAATTGAAATATATATTTTTTATGGTGCTATTGAAGCAGCTGTTGAAGTATTGTAGCAGCACAGCAGTATTGAAGCAGCACATTGTTGATAATTTCTTTAAACTGATCTGTCATTTACATCTCCTCCGGATCTACAAAACAGGAAACATGGCATTTTAATATTGCAATATGTCAAATATAAAACAAGCAAATATAACCCTAAACATCACCACTCTTGCACCTCTCAAGTATAGCCATTAAATGGTTCTAGATAACAAATTAATAGGTATGTTCTTTCATTCTTTCACTGACATCATTCGATAAATATTAAATAACAATAATAGTTTTTGCTAGACGACTGTTAAATGTTCTGTGTAAGCCTGTTTATTGCACTAATTAATTTCGTTTACAAAAAATGATAATTTAATTTATTCGGTACGTTGGTGTGAAAAGCCGAAATCAACAACAAAAATGAAGGTAAACGTTACTCAATAATCCAATTACAATTTTCAAGCAATAAACTCTCGCTTGGAAGTACTGAAAAATATTGGATTAGTATCAAAGTTTGTTAAATAGTTGAGAGCTAATTTGTTCCAATTTTAGCAGGATTACAGTTTAAACCGATGTTAAAATTTAATTATCACTGTAAACACAACATCCATATTCAATCAATTCTCTCTCAGTTATTTTGAAATATCTACACATACTTTAATGGTGATATTTGTTTTTTTTCCATAAAATTCACGTTTTAACACCTCATTTAAAGAGTAAACACGTGATGTAATTACTGTTATTGTGACATAAATATGTATTAAAAGATAAATGTTCAAATAATTAAGCGTTTAATATTTTTTGTCGTTACTGTTAATAATATAATAATTACAAACATTAAAAATTCAATGTTTATAACAAAATAAAGTACATACAATTTTGCCAGATTTTATTAGGTTCAAAATTTAATTATTCACACTATTTAAGTAGGGTAATATACAATTCAAATTGACTCATTTATTTTCTTTTCTTTGCGCATATATATATATATATATATATATATATATATATATATATATATATATATATATATATATATATATATATATATATATATATATATATATATATATATATATATATATATATATATATATATATATATATATATATATATATATATATATATGGAGATATGGACACACAATATCACCAGCAGCGGCGGGCAAAACCAACCATTTGTTATAAATAAATAAATAAGTACAATAATAAATACATAAATACACACTTTATTTAAAATATACAGCTAATAGTAACCAGACAGAAATAACATACAAAGAAGAATGAAAGTAAGAAAAATTTTAAGTAATGGGAAACAAAAACGCAACAAAAAACCAATCCATGATCGCAACATTACCTGTATCGGTGTATACCTATTGTAGTTCATTGGTACATGCCTAGCCTTCTTCTGCTGTATTTAGAGTCAACCAATACTCTTCTTATTACATTATATCAGCGCAGACAAATAATAAGTAAAATGGGGCAAAACAATAGTATTGAGTACAAGCATCTTCGACCTGGGTGATCAATATGATGATAAAACACTAAAGAACCCTTTTTTTTTCCTAATAGTTATACATAGATAACTGACATGCTTACCAAATGTTAGCTGAGGATTTAAGAGTACTCCCCGGCATTTAATTTCATTTACTATTTTAATATCACAATTGTTTATATTTATTTTTAACCATAACTCAATAAATCTTTTGCAGTTTGCTTTAGACCATATCACCATGTACCCTGTTTTCAGTTCATTTAATTTAAGTTTATGTTTACTTAGCCATTTAAATATTATTGCCAGTTCACTATTCAATGTTTCAATCATGTTAGGCAAATTATGTCCAGGCACAGACATGAGAGTATCTTCCGTAATAGGCCTAATACAGCAATTATCCAATATTGTAGAAATATCGTTGACATATATCAAAAACACCAATGAGTCCAAAATACCACACTGAGCAACTCCCCAAGTAGTTTTCCTTCTTGCCGATACTTTTCTCTGAACCCTGATTCTATGATATTTGTCTGTTAAGTAACTCTTGTTCCATTTCAAAGCTTTTGATCTTACACCATAATTTAATAATGTTTTACACAGTAGCTCCCGATCAATAGTTTCGAATGCTCGTTTTAAATGTATAAATAAAAAAAACAGTTTTTCCGTCCTTTATATCGTTTCTCCATATTGCACATGCATATTGAATATAAGTCTTACAAGAATGTTTTCTCCTAAACCCTGATTGAGCAAAAAAATAACTCATTGGTTTCAAAATAAGTTCTCAACTCAGCACATACAAGAGTCTTGATAATTCTAACAGGTAACAAACTAATTGGTCTAAAGTCACATGGTACACTAGGCTTTGGTATTTTCGAAATCGGTACAGTAATGCTGGTTTTTAAGTATTCAGGAAATGTATTTGTTTTAAAACTCGTATTAATGAAGTACAATAAAGGATAACCGATGACACAACAAATTTCTTTCACTAATCTTATAGTAATGTTATTGTCACTCGTGCTACGCTATTTTAGGCTAAATACAATTTTTCTTAATTTGTTTAATGTTTAAACTAATAAAAATCCAGAATCTTGCATATCTTGACATCACTGCTTCAGTCCCACCCTTCGATACTCTATTCTACCTTACTCAAACTATCGAAATAAGAGTTGTTGAAGTTGTTCTCCGTAGGCCTGCAGTGGCCATCAATGTCGATTCGAGAAAAATCGGCATGCCCCTTACCATTTCCTAATAAATTTTTTTGTTGTTCTCCACATCTTCTTCCCGCACCCTCTGTAAGCATCGATATTATTATTAAGGTACCTTTTCCTCCCAAGTCACATTTGGGACAGCGCAATATTTGTTTTCTGCTTATAAATTCTTTAATCCTGCTCATTCCTTGTGAATTTTCTATACGTTCTGTTCCTCTCAACCTGAGTATATCTGGTGTTGTGTGGTAAATCTCTTCGAGTTTAGTGTTTGACACCGAAGGTTCCAATGAAAGAATTGTCTTCCAAATAGTTTAAAAAGTTACCTACAGAGACGTTAAGCTATCTATAGCGGGCCGCAACCAAGAAAAACTGATTATTTTTGTGTCTTAACTGTTATGACCCAATAAGTGTTAGCAAAACGCGTCAAATACTAATAATAAAATTTAGATAAAAAAGTCTTTTATTAAGGAGGTACGAGCGAATCTTATGGAAAAATCGAGTTCGAGAGAAAAATCGAGTCTAAGACTTGAAATTCGGTAATTGTGACAAAGAATATGTAATGATAATAATTAAAACACTTGGTATTTGTTTCACAATATATTCAAGATATTCTCTAACATGTTAGAGAATATCTTGAATATATTGTGAAACAAATACCAAGTGTTTTAATTATTATCATTGTTACTATGTTTCACCAAGAGCCAACCGCGCAATCAATCAAAACTAAAGAATATGTAGTTGAAATATGCCAAAATTTGAAACTCACCGTCTAGTTTTCTGGAAAAATTATATTTTCAACTGTTCTTATACACCGTCCCTTATGGTAGAATGATTTC
The DNA here is from genome assembly GCA_031761425.1 of Cosmopolites sordidus. Taxonomy (NCBI): domain Eukaryota; kingdom Metazoa; phylum Arthropoda; class Insecta; order Coleoptera; family Curculionidae; genus Cosmopolites; species Cosmopolites sordidus. The sequence continues at coordinate 121,447 of JARFXV010000959.1, read as the reverse complement.
CTCCAAGGAGTTTTTCAATTTTTTCACTATTAATTTTCCTACTTTATAGTTAAAGTTATAGATAAAGTTTAATATTTGCAGAATGTCATTATATATGACATAATTATTAAAATAATTGAAGTTAAACTTTTTTTTTCAACTTTTGATTACTAATAATAAAACACTCGGTCAAAGGTTTGGCAACGTCGCGCAACCATCTGAGAAAAAAAAAGAGAGAGTTATAGCTAAAAAGGGAGATTGCTATGTATGACATTTCTGAATTTGAGGTTAAAAAAATCATTTTTCTTAAAGATTTTACCTTTGTATCTAGAAAGCATATATATATATATATATATATATATATATATATATATATATATATATATATATATATATATATATATATATATATATATTATATATAACTTGACGTGATAGAAAAAAACTAAATAAAGTTTTGGAATTAGCATGTCAATTTACATATAAAACAGCTTAAATATCGAACTCAACAGAAATTATTTTTCAAATTGTTCCCCAGTGTTATCAATCTCCGAAAATGAATTCCCTACCTCATTTTGATACTTTTTAATATGATGGAAACTTTGAAATTGTCGACTCTTTGTGAACTCTATCGCAGGGTGGCACAACAAAAGAATGTTCCCCATTTTAAATTAAAATATCTTATCTTTGATTTGTCATTTTTTTCTTTGTTTATTTTACAAACTCATTAGTTTGGAAATGGAGTGGCATTTACCTGCAGAATGATCATAAATTGTCACAAATTGATACTTTAAAAAAATTATTATTTAAACTAAGTATCAAATTGGTTAGCTAAATTTTTGGAGACTGGGTCTGTGAGTGACGCTAGAAGATCAACTCAAAACATTCAAATATTTAAGGAAGTGCGAGCCATACTTATGAGTCAAAATAATGATGACATTTTTTGTTTTCCTAAAACTTAGTTACAGATTCACAATTTATATTTATAATACCAAAACAAACTTTATAATTTATATAAATAAAAATAAAATACTGTTCGTTGGTAAGTGCATGCATCATTTGAGAACGGCTAGACTGATTTGGCATTTTTTTTTTAATATTCGTAATAGCGCGAATAAGGTTTTTAGGGAAAGAACAATTAGACAAGTTGCCCGGAAAATTGGATTGGGATATGCGTAATTGTTTTTTTATTTTGTTCGTTATGGCATTGGAAAAGTTTTCAAGGAAAACAAAATTATAGACAATTACAAAGAAAAGTCGGAAAATTCGGACAAACTACAAACATTATAATTTTTGTATGCACTCTCAAACCTAACTGACGATAGGAATGACATATTTGGTTTATTCTTTTCTGTTTTGTTTGTTATGCTCCCGGAATGGAACTAACTCCATTGAATTTTTTCAAATGAAAAAGAAAATTGGAAGATCTACAGAAAAATTTAGAAAAATGCGCTACTGCCTAAATTAAAATAAAATTACATTTGTTTTTACTTTTGTGTTGTTTCGCGATCTGTGTAACAAATGTAATTATTTTATTTCGTTCCAATTTATTTCGCTACGTGAGCATAGTCGTTTGACAGCTGATTATCAAATTGTGAATCAAGCCAATCCGTTACATAGTGACGAAAAATTGATTCAGTTGTTTATTTTCAGTTGAATTGTGATTCTGTTGTAAGTTCTTCGCAATTATTTCATGAAATGAATTAAGTTTCGTCGTTTTATCGCAAACAAATTTACAGATTTACCTACGAAATAGGGTAAGTTTTGAAGTGACAAACGGTTATACAGTAACAACAAACTGAATCAATTGTCAATTTTCAGTTCAATTGTTATTCTTCGCATCGCACAATATGTCGCAATCGACATAATTAAATTGAATTGATACAATTTAATCGCATTACAATGCCGCCAATAAGACGGAGCTGCAGAGCAATAATGGAACTGCAGAGCAATACGAAGAGCGAAATGAAATTGAACGGAATCGATTATCACAAGCATGTTCAGCACATCCATAAGAAAAAAGATAAAATGTAAACGAAGATGATATGCATCGAATGAGACATCATCAGTCAGTAAAAACCAATTACGCGACAATGAATTTGAATAATCGTGCAAGAAGACAAACTAATTTCGCATTGAATACTCATCGAGCTGCATTCCATTACAACAGGACAATTGATTACAGTGAAGACCAATCCGTTGCTACTGGATCGATGAGCATTTTGTGCCCATATTTGTAAAGCATTGGAATGTAAAAGTGAACCTCCTAGATTGTGTTGGGCAAGTGGCAAAGTTAAATTTTTACTTTGTTTAGACATTTCCAATAGCTTTTTAGAAATTCACAAAACAATCACAAACAAATTTATTGAAATTGCATCAATATATATATATATATATATATATATATATATATATATATATATATATATATATATATATATATATATATATATATATGCATATCCACAGATGCAAAACTAAGACACTACAACACAATAATCAAACCAGAGGTACTATACGCAAGCGAGACACTTACACTCCGCACAAAAAGCGGTATATAAAACATACTAAAAGTAGTACGCAAAATTATGAGAAAAATTCTCGGCCCGAAACTGACAGAGGAAGGATCCAGACTACATTCTAGAAAGACCACAGAGAGAATGTCCATCGTAGCGGCGGACATAAGAAAAAGAAGGTTGAAATTCTATGGACATATCAGTAGACTCCCACCGATAAGATTCACCAACAGAATTCTTACATACATACAAGGAATCAAGTCTGTTGACTCTCAAGTCTGTTGTACCATGGATCACACAAGTCAGAGCTGATCTGGGAAAGGCACAAATGGGCCCTACAGAGATTCAGAATAGAAGAACCTACAGAAACAAAATACATATGTGGAATGTTGCATCAGAGAGCAAAATTTCGAGGAGATCGGGGTCAAGGCGGACGGAAGAGAGAATCCATGGAGAAACGATGAGAGAGGTGTGGAGGAGCAGAAAGAACACTCGAAAATGAGCCGATGTATGCATATATATATATATATATATATATATATATATATATATATATATATATATATATATATATATATAATTGTTTTGTGAATTTCTGAAAAGCTATTGGAAATGTCTAAACAAAGTAAAAATTTAACTTTGCCACTTGCCCAACACGATCTAGGAGGTTCACTTTTACATTCCAATGCTTTACAAATATGAGCACAAAATGCTCATCGATCCAGTAGCAACGGATTGGTCTTCACTGTAATCAATTGTCCTCTTGTAATGGAATGCAGCTCGATGGGTATTCAATGCAAAATTAGTTTGTCTTCTTGCACGATTATTCAAATTCATTGTCGCGTAATTGGTTTTTACTGACTGATGATGTCTCATTCGATGCATATCATCTTCGTTTACATTTTATCTTTTTTCTTATGGATGTGCTGAACATGTTTGTGATAATCGATTCCGTTCAATTTCATTTCGCTCTTCGTATTGCTCTGCAGTTCCATTATTGCTCTGCAGCTCCGTCTTATTGGCGGCATTGTAATGCGATTAAATTGTATCAATTCAATTTAATTATGTCGATTGCGACATATTGTGCGATGCGAAGAATAACAATTGAACTGAAAATTGACAATTGATTCAGTTTGTTGTTACTGTATAACCGTTTGTCACTTCAAAACTTACCCTATTTCGTAGGTAAATCTTGTAAATTTGTTTGCGATAAAACGACGAAACTTAATTCATTTCATGAAATAATTGCGAAGAACTTACAACAGAATCACAATTCAACTGAAAATAAACAACTGAATCAATTTTTCGTCACTATGTAACGGATTGGCTTGATTCACAATTTGATAATCAGCTGTCAAACGACTTTGCTCACGTAGCGAAATAAATTGGAACGAAATAAAATAATTACATTTGTTACACAGATCGCGAAACAACACAAAAGTAAAAACAAATGTCATTTTATTTTAATTTAGGCAGTAAATTTTTCTGTAGATCTTCCAATTTTCTTTTTCATTTGAAAAAATTCAATGGAGTTAGTTCCATTCCGGGAGCATAACAAACAAAACAGAAAAGAATAAACCAAATATGTCATTCCTATCGTCAGTTAGGTTTGAGAGTGCATACAAAAATTATAATGTTTGTAGTTTGTCCGAATTTTCCGACTTTTCTTTGTAATTGTCTATAATTTTGTTTTCCTTGAAAACTTTTCCAATGCCATAACGAACAAAATAAAAAAAGAATTACGCATATCCCAATCCAATTTTCCGGGCAACTTTTCTAATTGTTCTTTCCCTAAAAACCTTATTCGCGCTATTACGAATATTAAAAAAAAAGCCAAATCAGTCCAGCCGTTCTCAAATGATGCACTTACCAACGAACAGTATTTTATTTTTATTTATATAAATTATAAAGTTTGTTTTGGTATTGTAAATATAAATTGTGAATCTGTAACTAAGTTTTAGGAAAACAAAAAATGTCATCATTATTTTGACTCATAAGTATGGCTCGCACTTCCTTAAATATTTGAATGTTTTGAGTTGATCTTCTAGCGTCACTCTCAGACCCAGTCTCCAAAAATTTAGCTAACCAATTTAATACTTAGTTTAAATAATAATTTTTTTAAAGTATCAATTTGTGACAATTTATGATAATTCTGCACGTAAATGCCACTCCATTTCCAAACTAATCAGTTTGTAAAATAAACAAAGAAAAAAATGACAAATCAAAGATAAGATATTTTAATTTAAAATGGGGAACATTCTTTTGCTGTGCCACCCTGCGATAGGGTTCATAAAGAGTCGACAATTTCAAAGTTTCCATCATATTAAAAAGTATCACAATGAGGTAGGGAATTCATTTTCGGAGATTGATAACACTGGGGAACAATTTGAAAAATAATTTCTGTTGAGTTCGATATTTACGCTGTTTTATACGTAAATTGACATGCTAATTCCAAAACTTTATTTAGTTTTTTTCTATCACGTCAAGTTTTTTCTCTACAGTTGTTGCGCATCCGACTAAGCTTGGCGAATCACAGAAGTCACTACTGCTCTCCTACCGGCGAACCTTCTTCGACCTAGGAGTGGGGGCGTGAGTGACGTTGCGTCATCCAAAACTAGTTCGGTCAGTTACGCTTGAGATGTTAAAGTACGCGAGTCTGTGTCGCTTTGATATAGTGAAGTCATAGTATACCTACACAACTACAGATTTTCGTTATGTTTGCCTCTGGTAGTTCCCGTCGTAAGTGCTTAAACAGCCCTGATTCATTTTGTTATATATGTGGCAGTTTTATCATCCTTATTCAATGGACTAATATTAGTACATTTGTCAGGCAAGCTTATTTTAAAGTAAAATAGGTGACCAAGATAAATCATGGGCCCCTCATAAAGTGTGCAAGCAGTGTGTAGAGAGTTTACGAATGTGGACGAAGGGAACACGTAATAAACTTTCGTTTAGTATACCAATGGTTTGGCGAGAGCCTAAAGATCACTTAAGTGATTGCTACTTTTACATAGTGAAAAGATAAGGATTCAACAAGAAAAATAAACTTAAATTTGAGTACCCTTGTTTACCGTCAGCTATACGCCCTATGCTTCATTCAGCTGAAATTCCAGTGCCAGTTTTTCAAGAATTACCTTCTTTATAAATACAAGAATGTGAATCAAGTGAAAATCGAAGTGACTCCACCGACGAAGAATTCAAAGTTTCCAATGATTCTGTTTGTAAAGGATTCAATCCACATGAATTAAACGATTTACTCCGAGATTTGGGACTATCCAAAAAAGCATCGGAATTATTAGCATCAAGACTGCACGAAAAAAATTTGGTTGACAAAGGAGCTAAAGTCACTTACTATCGATCCAGAGAAAGTAAATTTAGCCAGTACTTCAGAAATAATGACGGATTTGTATATTGCCAGAACGTAGAAGGTTTAAGGAAAGAATTGGCCAATTCTAACTATAACGCAACTAAATGGCGAATGTTTATAGATAGCTCAAAGCGTAGCTTGAAGTGTGTTCTCCTACATAATGGAAATTTATACGGTTCAGTCCGAATAGGTCATTCAGTTTCTTTGCGTGAAGAATATGGCGACATAAAGAAAATCATTGACTTGTTGCAATATAACATGCACCAATGGATCATCTATGTTGACCTTAAAATGGTCTGTTTCCTTCTTGGCCAGCAACGCGGGTATACCAAGTATCCCTGTTTTTTGTGCATGTGGGACAGCAGAGCTCGTGAGAAGCATTGGGTGCAATGGAACTGGCCGCGAAGATCTGACCTAAGACCTGGTGGTCCAAACATTTTAAATCAGCCACTTGTCGACAGAAAAAACATTGTATTTCCGCCTTTGCATATAAAATTAGGTCTCATGAAGCAATTTGTTAAGGCTTTCTCAATTGAAGGAGACTGCTTTAAGTATATCATTTCGGCATTCCCTAGCCTGTCGTATGAAAAGATAAAGGCTGGTGTGTTTGATGGTCCACAGATTCGGCAACTCGTTAAAGATGAAAATTTCACTGAAACAATGACCGAACTTGAAAGGAATGCTTGGTTGGCTTTTAAAAATATTGTTAAAGACTTTCTTGGAAATACATGAGCCCCGAATTACATCGAAATTGTTCAACAACTCTTGGAGAGCTTTAAAAAGCTTGGTTGCAACATGAGCATCAAACTGCATTTCTTACATAATCATCTTGCTAACTTTCCAGAAAATCTTGGTGCTGTTAGTGATGAACAGGGCGAGCGATTCCATCAAGATCTAAAGGTTATGGAAGCGCGGTATCAAGGTAGATGGGATGTCAGTATGATGGCTGACTACTGTTGGAGCATCAAGCGAGAATGTCCACAAACTGAACACTCCAGGAAAAGCTATAAGAAGACATTTTTACCATAATATCTTTTATTTAATTTTTGTATAAACACAATTTAACTTTTAATAATATGTTAATCTCTGTGTGAATAAAATATTCTAATCTATTTGGTCAGATCTCACCTTATTTCCTTTCGTATATACACTTTTAAGGTAAAAGGATGGGTATGCTGTAGCTTAAGAACTTGACGTGATAGAGAAAAACTGTGAATATTTTTGAATTCAGTCAATTCATGAAAAATTAGTCAAAAACAAGTCACGGATCCAAGTCAACAAAATTGCTCTTCGCCAGTGTAATTTAATATTGCCAAATTTATTAACTAATTTTATTTGATATTATTGACATGTTTACTTTAAAGTTTGCTGGAATGTGAGATTCTTACATTAATTCATTCAGAAGCATTCCATTCCATTAAACAACCCCTTGTTCTGTCAGGATACAATTCGTGGCTTAATAAAACTATTTTACAGTTCTACTTCCGCTTCATACTTGACGCAATAATATCTTTCATTTGCAACTTTCCCCTCTGGAGACAATCAAAGTGTATCTAGGTTAATTGCATAATTCGCTTGAAATCCATGTCTAAATTAACTGAAATATGTTAAACCTTCGTTACGTAGCCACCTTACGATCTTAGTTTCAGTTACATTGTATGGATCCTATTTCGAATTAATTATCAATCAAATGGAAGCAGATTTGAAGCTTTGCCATGTTAGAAACTAGATTGAGATATTTGCGAAGTGGAAACATAATTAATAATCCTGATTTATTTTTGTTCTTCTTGTTACCGGGTATTGAGAATGAACGCTCGATTTGATATATTGATTTCAAATGAGAGATTTACTGTTCGGTGGAATTTGTGTTTACAAGAAGTTTTCATGCTTTCCGGTATAATCATAGTGAATGTATGAAAAGTCCCAAGTGGACTCGTGACGAATATATCAAAAATATTCGAAAAGCAAGGTATTTTTTCCGTGGTTTACGTAATAATTACTCACTTCTTCAGCTGCCCTCCTCCCCAAACATCAGTAAGCGTCTCCCGAGACTAGTTTCTGACCTTAAGCCGTCAAGAATCGGGCTCGAATTTGAAGGAATGACCAATTATTATGTGGACCACGGAAAAAATATTTATTTTTTGAAAATTTTTAATATATTCTCGAGCCAACTTTCAACTCTTCATTACAGACGGTTTCACATTCTAAAAAAGCCGATGTAAGGTCGTACATTTGATCATTTCTGCAGCTACTTTCGGTCATAAATGCGAAAAAACGCGAAAAAAGGCCATTTCTGGTCTGCAAACCGGTCTTGGGAGATACTTGCTGACGTTTGGGGGGCGACTTGTCAATGTTTTTTGATTTTTTTTTTATAATGAATGTACTAAATGTGCATTTATTAGAGTGAAGCAGGTGAAATTATGTCAAGCGATACAAAATATTTATAAAAGGCAGAGAATGGGTTAGAAAAGGAGCATGTCTTTTGTTGTCATTACGGTGAACAGTCGATTTGCCAATATTTAACTTATGGGCTATTTCCCGGACCGTAGTGCGTGAATTTTCAGCATTTCTGGCGTTTATCTCCTCCCCTAAACAGACCAAACCACTATGGCTTGTACCATGGCCTCCTCAACAGAACTCTATCCGCAAACAAAACAAATCTTTATTTCTGTTTGTACTACAATGCTGGCCTTTTCGAAATAAAAAGCATAATATGGTCTAAATATTATTTATCGACCGATATTCACTTAAATAACCGAAGGTAAATCAAAGCTAACCTGAACCTATTACGAATCATGAATAATTATATTTAAATAAACATTACTAATCCAACACACATTTGTGCTTATAGGCTTTGAAAGAACACCTAATGGAAAACCGTCTCCAAACTTTCCGGACAACCCAATATATTGTTCAATGCTTCCTTCCAAGCACACGGCATCGCTATTCCCATATTCATCATCTACCTATTCTTTTTCTCCTTTTCTATTTTTTTGTTTCTTTTCTTTTAAACTTGGTCACAATACTGAGCATAGACCTCCCTCAAAAGTTTCCACCTATCACGATCTTATGTTATTCTTAACCATGGTAATCCTATTATCCTCTTCAGATCATCAATTATTATATAATCTCATCCCTGGTTTACCTCTATTCATTTTCTCCATCCATAGTCGGCATAGAAGGAACTTAATATTCCATCTACCATCTGTTGTTCTTGCCATATTCCCATTTCAATTAGGTCGCTCTTTTCACCATATCGACTAATTTAGTTTTCTGATGAATCCACTCATTTATTTTATTACCTTTTTGTGTTTTTGTGTAATCCCTATCATTGACCGCTCCATGGCTGTTTGGGTAACCAACCAACCTTTAATCAATAACTACTCACCCTGTTATTGTTAATATATACTTTAAATCAGGGGTCTTCATATATATATATATATATATATATATATATATATATATATATATATATATATATATATATATATATATATATATATATATATGTATATATATATATATATATATATATATATATATATATATATATATATATATATATATATATATGTATATATATATATATATATATATATATATATATATATATATATATATATATATATATATATATATATATATTATATAAATTATAAATTAATTATATTAAATTATATAATAAATAATATAATATAATAATAATAATATAATAAATTATAAATTATAAAATTATAAATATATAAATTATTTTTTTATTTATTGGGTTTTTCGGTCAGTAATTAATTTTTTATTTTTAATTTTTTTATTAACGTTTCAAAGTTTGTTCAAACAAAGAACCATCCTCAGAATAATTCCACAATACATATAACTTTTATAAAAAACACAAACTTACATTTAAAAACATACCAATATTTAAATAAACAATTAATTTTTATATTTTTTTAAATAATATGTGATAATTTAAAAAAAAAATTAAATTACATGTTTGACTTTGACGTGATTAACAATTCTTTCAATGCTATAGTTAATGAACACCACTTTAATTTTAAAGACATAAAAATCCTAGATTTTGAAAAACAATATAAAAAAAGAAATATAAAAGAACTGATTTATATAAAAAAACACATAATACCATTAATTTCAGAAATGATACAGATAATTTAAGTTGTATATATAATAACACTATTAAATAATAAATTTTCATAATTTTTTATTTTTGCATCTAATATTCCACATAACAAATTCAAAACAATTAGGTTATAATAAAAAACAAAAATTTATCACTATTATCACATATTATTTAAAACTATCACATATTATTTAAAAAAATTTAAAAATTAATTGTTTATTTAAATATTCGTATGTTTTTAAATGTAAGTTTGTGTTTTTTATAAAAGTTATATGTATTGTAGAATTATTCTGAGGATGGCTCTTTGTTTGAACCGAAACGTTAATAAAAAAATTAAAAATTAAAAATTAATTACTGACCGAAAAACCCAATAAATAATAATAATAATAATAATAATAATAATCTTAATAATAATAATAACAAAAGAACCTCGAGAGCCTCGGTATCTCGAGATCGATTGACATAGTGGGACAGCGTGCCGTGCTCTTGCAGACGTGTCACATTGTTCGTAAGATATTATGCTAGGGTGAGAGGAGCTGAATTGCTTTTTCATCTTGGCATTGGAATATCGGCCAGCTTGAGCTGAGATTCTACAGAAAGGATGAGCAGAATAATAATAGTCTTAACCTCTGAACTGTCATGGTTCAAACCTTTAATTCAAAGTACAAGATGAAGCGTTCTAGTAATTACAAAATTACCCCAGGAGGTAGACAATCCTCTGCCAGCTTTGCTGGTACAACCGGACTTTCGGATTCTGGGGCGTCCGGGCTTAAACGCAAAATCTTTCAGAGGGAGTCGGAGACCTCTGGCCAACGTCTGAAACCGAAAATAAAAACTTTCTTTGGAACGGTAAATATCAGTTCTCTCCTGCGTCCAGGAAAACTACACGAATTGGGGCGAACATTAAATCAGCAAAAAATCCAAATTTTAGCTTTGCAAGAAACCAGATTGATAGATGATAACACCTTGGAATTCGGCAACTACAGAATTTTTAAAAGTAAAACGGACAAAAGAATACCCAAAAATACATCACATCTCGGTGTTGCTTTCGCTGTCTCAAGAAACATTCTTGGTTCTATAACAAATGTCCAGCCACTAAATAATCGACTTATGACACTATCCCTCAAGTGTGCTAACAAAAACTATACATTAATCAATGCACACCTCTCAGTTAACGAAGAAAATAAATCTAAACCTGAAAAACTAAATAAGTCCTGGGAAATTCTGGAAAAGACTATCTCTAAAATTCCCTCTAACCTTGTAAAAATCCTATTGGGTGATTTCAACGCCCAACTAGGGAAAGAAAAAAAGTACAGGAAAACAGTCGGCAGTTTTCCCGCTCATAAATGGACTAACCATAATGGTAGAAGATTGGTTGAACTATGTTCGCAGTTTAATCTAAAAATAATGTCAACCCATTTTAAGAATAAAATAATAAAACAAAAGACCTGGAGGTGCCCAAACACGCACATGGGTGAATTTCAAATTGACCATCTTGCCATTTCGTACCCCAATTATAAAGAGATTTTGAATGTTCAAGTCAGAAAAGGAGCAAATATAGACACCGATCACTACTTGACTAGAATCAAACTTAGCTTAAAACCTCGAAAACTTATTCAAAAGGGGCTGCTAATACTAAAGTTTGACCCAACGAAAATAAAACCAGCCCTAACAGAAGAGCTTCATAAACAACCTGCACAGAACTGGCAAGAATTAAAACAAAAAATTATTAAAACAGCCTTAAAGTTGGTCCCTTTACAAAAACGTAGAAAACATCCGTGGTGGGATGAAGTTTGCGAGCAAGTAGTATTAAGCCGAAGTAAAGCATTCAAAGATTGGAACAGTCAAAAAAAAGCAATAAACTATAAGATCTTTTTGGAAGTAAGAAAAGAAACATCGAAGCTAATTAGACAAACTAAAAGAAAATATGAAAACAATCAACTTAATGAAATAGCAAAAGATTTCCAAAAAAATTACACCCGAAACTTTCACAGAACATTTAAAACTAAATTAACAGGCTAACGGACAATTAGCTCTAAATAACCAAGACAATTGCAAAGAACTTGCGAAATATTTTGAACAAATACGAAACTGTCCTGAACCCTTAAACAAATTACCAACACTAAACCCTAAACAAACAAACCCAGATTCATTACCACCGAATGAAGAGGAAATAATTAGGCAAATCAAGCGGCTTAAAAATAACAAAGCTTCTGGTGAAGATGGAATCACTGCTGAACTTTTGAAATCCACTGGTCTAGGTACAATCAAGGAAATAACCAAAATTCTACAAGAAGTTCGGCGAACCGAATGGATTCCGGAAGACTGGAAAGATGCTCTAATCCATCCACTACATAAGAAAGGAGATAGAACGGATGTAAACAACTATAGAGGAATATCTCTTCTCCCAGTTTGTTACAAGATTCTATCTCAATGTCTACTAGACAGAGCACAGGGACAGTTAGAACCGAACATTGGTGAATATCAAGCAGGTTTTCGACCGGGCAGATCCTGCCCTGAACAGATCCAGAATCTAAAGTTGATTCTAAGACAACAAAAACTATTGACCGCGAATCTTTATTCCGAATCTTGAAAGAACAAGGACTAGATCTGAAAACGCTGGCAATTATTAAAGCAACGTTAACTAACATGAGGTCAAAAGTTAAATTCATGGGCGACATCTCAGAGCCCTTCAAAATTAAAACTGGAGTGAGACAAGGGGATGGACTCTCGCCACTCTTATTTAATTGTGTTCTAGAAAAAGTAATACAGGAGTGGCGTGCAAAAAAGTCGGCACTGAATATTGACCAGCCCATTAAACTGGCGAGAACCAACATCAAAATTGATTGTCTGGCATTTGCTGATGATCTAGCAATTTTAGCTCAAGATGTATATAACGGCACAGAAACAGATTGAAATCCTAAAAGAAACAGCCGAAAAGGTAGGACTCCAAATTTCCTTTGAAAAGACACAATACATGACCTGCAACAGACTAAGAACACCATTTCTAAAAACAAAATATGGTAATATCTCTCAATTCAAATATTTGGGTGAAATAATCATGGAAAATGGGTTGGAAAAAGCTGCCAATAAGGGTAGACGTCAAAAAATGAAAACGGCATTGAGACTTACACAAAATATTTACAAAAAAAAAGGCCTATCTAAAAACACAAAACTGAGACATTACAACACGGTTATTAAGCCAGAATGTGTATATGCTGCAGAAACACTCATTTTGAACAGAAAGAGGGACATCGAGGACATTGAAAAGAAGGAAAGAAAAATCATAAGAAAAATCCTAGGCCCCAAACAAATAAATAGCACAACATACCGACTTCGAGAAAACCAAGAAATCAAACAATACACAGATATACATAGCGATATGAGAAAAAGAAGACTTAAGTTTTACGGACACATCAAACAGATGAATCCGAGTAGGCTAACTAGACAAATAGTCGAATTTTATGAAAATAGGAGTAGAACTAAAGTAGAAATAATTAAATGGATTGCGGCAATTAAAGAGGACCTAAGATCAGCAAATATTACACAAAGTGAAATTCAGGATAGAGGCTGTTTCAGACACAAGGTTAACGTTTGGAAGGTTGGCCCAGAGACAGAAATGTGGGAAGAGTGGAACAACTTGGTCTGACGAAAGGAAAAAAGCTCATAGCGAAAGAATGAAATTAGTATGGTCTCAAAGGAAGGCTAATAACAACAAACGCCTCTAATTGTACTTCGCGTGGTCCACCAGGGCCCACACGTGATATATATATATATATATATATATATATATATATATATATATATATATATATATATATATATATATATATATATATATATATATATATATATATATACTTACACTTCATATACTTACACTTCATCCAAAAAGCGTCATAGAAAACATACCAAAAGAAGAACGCAAAATTATGAGGAAAATTCTCGGCTAAAAAGTAATAGGCACTATTACCTCCCCACCTTCTTATTAATGCGTTAATTCTTCGATGGCTGCTTCTGGTGTCTTGTGTAAATTGCTTCATTCCTCTTGAGCAGCTAAAATTAGCCCTTGGCGGTTTCTTGGCAGAATGTTTCTACGGTAATGGCTCTAGAAAGGTAGTCCGAAATATATTCGATTGGATTCATATCCGGCAATAATGGCGGCCAATCTAATATGTCAATTCCAGCTTTATTTAGAGCTATTTCGACGATCCTAGCCCTATGCGGGAGGCGTTATCATCCATAAAGATAAACATTTTACCAATTCCTTCCTGTAATTGACAAATAATAGGTCTGGTGATATGTTCCAAATAGAAATGTGCGTTCATTGAATGTCGGACGTGAATGAGCTCTGTTCCTCCATAGTAAAATATTCCTCCCCAAAACATTTCGCCCTGATATGCAGCTAATAGAAAAGCTGTATTAAGGCGATGCGGTTTTCCTACCTCCCTCTAACCCCCCCGACGATAATCATCGCTGATTAACCCAATTCTTGTTCTATCGGTATAAACGACGTTTCTCCATTGAGGTAATAACAAGGCTTGATGCTCTCTGGTCCATTGAGAGCGCCTTTGTTTTTGATGATAACTTAATAGGGGAACTCTGATTGGGCGTCTGCGATGTAGTCCAATGTTGAAAAGCCTTCTGAAAACCATACGACTTGATATAACACGATTGTACGTCCGTTGGAACTGAAATTGTATCGCTCTAATCGGCACTGAGCTGTTTCTTCGTGCATATTGAGCAAGAGAGCATTTGTAACTCTTCTTCGTCCACTTCTGGATGGTGAGGCAACATCACCAATTTCTTCGAATGTTCGAATTGTTCTGCAAACAGTACTCCGAACAATATTTAAATGAGTAGCAAATAGATGTCACGAGAAACCTTCTTGGTACAAGGCAATATTGCGGGCCCCATTAAAAACAGAAATTTCAGCCCCAAGCATTTTTATTGCTATGCTTTACGATTAATACAAATGATGTAGCAAAACATCGTATAAATACATTTTTGGTAAATGTTAATAAAAAATCAGTATATTTTTAGCACGCTTATGTTTATTAATTTTTCTGATAAATAAATTCCTTAGTTCTTATTGCACGTAGATGCCATATTGAGATTTACTTATTTTTTAGATAAATAAGGGGGTGCAAGACTTTTGCCCATGAGTTTATTTCAAATTAATTATATTTTTTTTATCTGTAAGGATTATTTCGATTTGACAGCTTCGAAATGACCTTCTCTCTAGACACTGTAAATATCCTGTTAGTCTACAAATGTCTTAGTAAAAGAGCTGTTTCACCTAGTAAATCCGATTTCCGCAAATTGCTGGATAAATAAAATAACTCTTTGCTTGTAATTCTGAATGCACGAGTTGGCACACAGTAAAATTTAGCGAAGTTGACAGCTTAAGGTGCTTTGAGGTAAATTTGTGATTCCTATGTGGCGAGAAATACGGTTTTAACCTTGCTAAAATGAAGAAGAGTTGTAGGGATAACGAAATCCACTAGTAGTTTATTTATAGAACCAAGATAGTTCGAAAACTTTACGTTTTAACAGAACATACATTTGGAATAGCACACAAATTGTTAAAGGATATATACCGCTTATGGATGCAGTAGACAGTACAAATTCATATTTGCAAATTATTCATTATTTACAAACGAAAATTATTAAATGACGTTTAATACGCCTTATTTTATATTTTATATTGCTTCATATGTTTAACGTTGCTTTCCATAAATTCATAACAATCGTAATATTCCATTATTGGACTAATTGAAAGATTATTAAGTTGCTAAGTTAATAAATAAATAAAAATAAAAATAAAGTAATATTTTCAAACGAATATGGTCATTTCTAAAAATATTTCTTCCGAAATAAAATACGTGGTCTTTATATAATATGATATCTTTATAGGTTACTATATGTACTGCAAAGCTAAAGGGATTTTAGCTTACGATTTAGGGATCTATTAAATGCTGACCGCTCAATGGGTCCCGCCAAACAATCGTTGACCGTGCTTAACAGAGCGGAGCTGTAAATCTAGCCTAGCTTTATACACATAAACGACACAGACCACATTCAACAATTGAACTGGCTAATATTCGGAGGATTAATTTCCATTTCCAATCTTTTTAATTGAAAACGATCGTTCTCTATTATTTCGTTATGTACCATTTAATAGATAACATGTTAGTAAGAGTGATAGATGACCCACTATGGATGGTGGGTCGAGTATGTGATTATTTTCGTGAATTTACAATAATTTGCCTGTATCATCATATAAATTGCCTTGGAAAATAATTCCACTCTTTCAAAATAATGAAATATGAAAACTTTTCGGATGATTTTCCTCTATTTAATAACTAGCACTAACACAGTATCTCGTGTTGTAGAACAAACACACAATGGCATGAGTTTAAAGATGATAAAAATATATCCAGATAATATATGCAGGTATTTAGGCGCAACAAAAAAAAACAGTAGCATTGAGATTCAGCTATAACAAAAACGGCATAACTTAAAGATTATTCGACAGTGGTGGCTCGTGAGGGAGGGCGTTGGGGCGCCGCCCTTCCAGCATTTATAACAGTAAACAATTTTTCAGGGCAAAACACCATATTTTATTTTCGTTCAGTTTATTTTCTTTAACTCATTTTAAGATATTATTACAAATTAAAATCTCCAAATGTAGAAGAACGTCTACCAACCCATCACACCAAATAATGCGGATAAAAATGCGCATTTCGTTGGTTGCCACAATCCGGCGGTTTAACTACTTTCTAAAACATGCGATTTGGACGTAGATTCCCTGCGCCCGAGCGTATCGGTAAGTAGTTTTAAATGCTTTGACGGGTACTTTGACGCTTTGACGCTGCTTTGACGGGTACGGAGCGTTTGATATGTCTCTTGTCATGTATTTCGTTCGCCTCGCGAATACTTGTTTTGATTCGGGATTTGCTACGCGTGTACACACTGAATGGTGCTTTTTAAATAAAAATAATCAACTTTTAATTGCAAACATGAAGGTGTCTGATTTTAAACAGTTAATAAATGCGAGGTGTATAATACACGAGTACAATAATCCTTTTTTGTCATAAAACTTTGACATTTTTTAAACTTTTCGAACTTCTCATAAACTTTTTCGAATTTTCTCTATTGATTTACAATTACTTGTAAATAGTAACAATACAAAATTTTAATTTTTCCTGCTTCACCTCCTGTATAGGGTTTCATCTCTCGGGTAGATTTATAATACTGCAGTCATGGGTTCTGAGGTTTTTGCCTAAAGAACTAATCGAGATGATTTTTCAAATCTTCCAAAGAAGTAAAGTTTATATCAACTAAGTCATTTTGAACCCATCTTGATACATTATAATAGGAGAGGGCAACATTGGGGGAGTGCGGTGGATGAAACAAAACATCTCAGTTAAGTTGTAAAAGTTTGCGTCTGGTGGCCAACCAAAGTAACTAGTGGTCTTAGATTGTCTCGGTGGAAAGTAATACTGTTTCAGTTAGCTAATTTAAGTCACCTCTAGTAGATTACTCGCTTTAATACACTTAGTTGTGAACAGCATTTCTCCGAATTAATTGTCTGACTGGTAAAATGGATTTTGGGAGGGCCATTTCCGCCCTTTTACCATGATGTCTTAAGCTTAACATTATTAAAAAAATCATTATATATATATATATATATATATATATATATATATATATATATATATATATATATATATATATATATATATATATATATGTATGCTTTATATATACATGAATTTTGTTGTGCTTTAGTAGAGAGGCAGAAATGTTCCTGAATTAATTCATGCGGCATCCATGCTTTGGCCTTATTAACCACCCCAAGTTGACACAGTCGCCTTGATACTATTGACTGACTGATTTCAAGATGTTTTACGATTTCTTGAGTTATTCTACGTTGATCATTTTCAATTAGCCCTAATATTTCGTCGCCATTAGCCTTGACCATCGTTAGAACTAAAATTATTTTCAATATTTTCACGGGACTTTCTGAACCACTTACGGAACATGAAATCGTCAACGGCACCCTTATCGTACACATCATATATCTTCTTTTGCATCTTGGAAGCATTATTGCCTTTTTGAAAATAAAAAAGTATATCTTATTTTCTACTATTTTTATTACTTTAAGTGGAATTTTGAAAAAAAATGGTATAAATGAAGGATCATATATAAGTTTTATAACAAAACAATTTTTTCCATTATAATTAAAAAGTTATATCAAATTGAAAATAAATTTTTAAACCTAGTACTGATGACGCGCAGACAGTTCTCGAAAAAACCCGAACTCGTGTGACGTCACAATGCTTATTTTCCAACTTTCAGACAGCTGATACGAGTGTTTTGGTTTTTAATCAACTTATTCTTATTATTATAAATTTGTATTGATAAATTTATTGAAAATCGAAACCAATGGTTCCAAGCAGCATGACGAATTAATCCTAAAACAACATCAAATTTTTACAACCACGTATCACCAAATATATACAAAACATTATTATTTATAACATTACATATATATATATATATATATATATATATATATATATATATATATATATATATATATATATGTTTTTTTTTTTTTTGGGTATGTATTACCTGCTGAAGCTATACAATCTGATATTGAGTGAATCTACAAGTGATATTGAGTGTCTTGAACTTTTCTTAGTTTTTCATTAATAATTAAGGTAACTGTACAAGCTTTACTCAAAACTTTTTGTTCGGGACATACAGGTCCTTTCACTGTTCATAATTTTTGCGGTTAAATTGAACATAACCTACAGCGTTGTCACTAAAACTTTCACGTAACACCCTTCAAATAATTTAATTATATTTAATAGAAATATTTTGTTTCTTATTTACATTTACCTTATTATTTATTAAAAAAACTTAAGTTGATGCTTTAACATCTCGAACTTCCGCTGAATTGAATCGAATGCCATTTTTCACAAAATCTGTGACCATAAAAATTTCCACATCGGATATATTTTCAGAATGGGCCTTTATGAACCCTTTGTCACACATTATTGAATTAAATTATTACCCAACTATATTTTTTTGCACTAAACTTTTTTATTTGAAATTTTATTTGAAATTTTGGAAATATTAGTTCATTTATAATTAATTGCAAAAAACTTTTTAAGTTTAAGTTTTTCGCAACGATTATCAATATTATTTATGATAAAGTTTTAAAATAAAGCCCAATTCTGCCATTTTTTCTGTCTTTTTTAATGCACAATGTTTCTTCAAGCATTCACTGAATTTTTGTATGTCAAACCACATTAAAATTTTACACAATGAAGTAGATAATACTTCGGTTTTGCGATACAATGTTATGTAGCGCTAACAACTGGAAGAACGTAATATTTGATATTTTTATTGAGCCCGAATATTTTTCATAATACTTGAACAAGGACGACACTCCTTTTTTAACTATTATTAACCATTACCGTTTTTAATCTTAATGGAATAATTAATTTCCCCTTTCCTCTATCCTATCCAGTATTTTCCTGGAAGAATCACCCTTAATTAATTATTTTTATCGGGCCAGCGTCCCTTAAGCTATGAATACTCCATTTCCCCAACCATATTTTTCACATACAAACTATCTATTAAGCTCAAAAGATTTACGCATTTGTTTACCAGAACTGCAAAACCAGCATTGAAATAAACGATGCTTCACTGATTGAATTAACAATTCTTCAGGCGTTGAATTCGATTTGTAACTGATAATGTAGTCAATTATCGTTGGATTCAATTAAATGTGATCTAGTTCGCCATATCAATTTTATTGTCACCGCAGTTCAAAATATGTACGCCATTTTCTACTTCAAAATCGATCTACAAATTACGCAAATTTATTTTGACGTTAATCGTTTCATTTTAAGGCTTACAATTAAAATGTTTTCCATATTTTTTTTCCTTATTGATTTGTTTAATTCATCATCGCCATGTTTTTGATAAATTTCCATTTGAGTAAATTGACTTGATCTCAAAAATAATTTATTTGTAACTGTGAAGAACAGTGCCGTCTTATGACCTTTTATAATCTAAAGGTCGCCTCTTTGAAGAACGATATTTCCAGCTGTGATATTGGCATACGAGGTATGTAAATAAACTAATAAGATATGAACTGATTTTGTATAATTTTTTTATTAAATTAAAATCTTTATTTTACATTGCCTCCATCAAGTTCTGGAGACAGTTTATGCACTTCATAGTGGTGCTGGAACGCATTTACTGGTACCACCTTAAACAGGCCAGCCTATTCAATGTTCTTCAATGTGCCAAAATGGCGTCCTTCATGGAAATATCCAATCTTGGGAATATAAAAAATCACAAGGATTCAAGTCTGGTGAATAAGAGGCTGCGGGGCCACAGTAATGTTTTTACTCACCAAAAACTTATACATTGAAAACGCTGTATAGCAAGGTGCTTCGTCGCGATATAGCACACAGGGATTCTGGATGTTTGGTGTCACACGAATGATTTTTTTCGGAGTCATTTAAGAACTTTTCCGTAAATATGATATTTTGCTATTTAGCTTTAAGGCACAAATTCTTTATGGATGATTCCTTGCCTATCAAAAGTAAATCAGCATGTTTTTTATCTTTGATTTGCTTGGTCCAGAAGCTCTATTGAAAAAATCAAGATTCATTAGCAGTAATGATCCATACATCTATCCATCATCCATCATCAGCCTATCGAAATCCACTGCTAGGCGTATACCTCCATTAACAGCTTCCACTATGTTCAGTCCTGCGCCGCCTGCATGCAATTTGTTTTGATGCATTTTAGGTCATCAGTCTACGTGGTAAGAGGAGGTCCCCTGTTTCTGAAGGCTTTCGATCTTGGTCTCCATTCGAGGATTCGTTTTGTACAACTGTCATCAACCGCTCTTACAACATGATCCGCTCAGTTTCACTTCAACATCGCTATTATTTCTATGGCATCAATCGCTTTCGTTTGTTTGCATATTTTTGTGTTTGGTATTCAGTCTCCGAGAGAAACTTCCAAAATTGCTAGTTGTGTCATCCGTACCTTTCTAATTGTTTGTTTTGTTATTGTTGAAACCTCTGTAGCATATGTGAGGACTGGGACGACACACTAGTCGAAATATTTTCTCCTCGAACAAACTGGCAACTTTGACTTTAGTACATATTTTATTTCCGAAAACAACCCACGCAAGTCCGATTATTCTAGGAATTTCACGAGTCTGATTGTCTCTGATGATACTGATCTCGTGTCCCAGTACTTAAAAGATATAGTTTCCTCTACTCTGATATTATAGATGTAGACACCCCCACCGAGTACCAAGTTTGTCATGATTTGGGTTTTTGTGAAGTTGATTTTGAGTCCCACTTTCTTAAAGATCCGTTGAGATCGTTTAACATCACAATAGCATAATCCAGATGGTCGGCTATTAGGACTAGGTTGTTGTCGAATCTTATGTGGTTGATTTTTTCATCGTTTATGTTCACTCTTAAGGCATCGTGTGTATTTGCACATGTAGTGAACTAGAATATTGAAACGTTTTAGGAAAATGGTGTCGCCTTGGTGAACATCTCTTCCTATATCAAATTTGTCTATGTTGTCGTGGAGTCATTTGCATATTGGCATATTGGCGATTTCATAATTATGTTTCATGACTGCAGTGTAGCGGTAGTAGAGGTGGGTCGTTATTTAACGATCTGTTATTTTATAACTTTTATTTCACAATACCGTTTAACAACTGTTATCGATATGAAGAAATAAAAGGTACATTATTAATATTATTTGTAGTTTCATAGTCGCTGTTGCCGTAGCTATTCCGTAGTGCATTGCCAACTTTTAAACTTTAAAATAACTAGACAACATTAAATACGAGTAACTACACAAATTTCTGCACATTTCACATTTATACATTAATAACATTTCAACGGTCGAGTTTAAAATTATTTCTACTAGAACAATCTTCAAAATAAAATTTATATTATTATAATACCTACTACATAGTTTTAGTAATATGCAATAGATTTTTTAGATGTATTCAAGGTAAGTCCAATTAAAAGTAAATAGGAATATTAAAAAATCGCAATAAAATTATATTTTTGTATATTTTATATATATATATATATATATATATATATATATATATATATATATATATATATATATATATATATATATATATATATATATATATATATATATCTATATCTTGCATGTAAACCACAATTATTACTAATACTAGAATTTTGAACCATACACATGTTTCAAACGTTTATTAGAGATTTTGCTCTACCAGTGGCGGCTCGTGGGTTTTTAAAGTGAAGAATTTTCCCTTTCCTCTTTCCCCTTCCTCCTTTTTACTTTTCGTGCTATTGAAACCCTATACAGGAGGTGAATCAGGAATAATTATTGATTGATTTGTCCGTTACTTTGTGATAGTTCATTTTTTAAAAAGGAATAAAACGATTTTTACTTTGTTATCTATCACTTTTATTTTTAAACAAAATTTGTGTGACTATAGTTTCGTAAACGATTTTACATTCTCAAACACTGTTTCAAACAGCCGCCACTGTGCTCTCTACATATGTTTCGCCTTGTTGGAGCTTTCTTTAGAGTAGCTTGAACTAATACGAATGGCCAAACAGTGTTTCCAAGTATCCAGGTAAAATTATCCTGTCTAAATATCCTGAATATCGGCTGGTAAAAACTGGAGTATTCAATTACAATATGATCTTATCTATTATCGGGGTATTTCGGAAATGTAGCTGGTCATTGCTGGTTATTATATGACTATTTCTTAAGGATTTTTTATTTCCAGTATTGCAACACCGCCTTAGCGTATAAAAAGATGAAAAAATGTATCTAATCAAATATATTTCAAATCAATATCAAATATGTCACATGTGTATGTTTTAACTTCTAGAATACTTTGCTTTATAATTTTATTTATTTTTTGCTTTGCTTTATTTTAATTAATAAAATTAAAAATGAATCAACAGAGTACTAACGTAAGACAATGATCACTAGCGATTTTGCTAAATAATATTCTGTAGTTTTTGGCTTTACTGATACATCTCATTGCAATTACTAGACCAAAGGTTACCGTCAATCAAAATCCCAAAGAATGCCGGAGATTGCTAAAGCACTTCAAAAAAATATGAATACTTTAAAAACATATTTTCTATTGTTGGGATATGCTTTTCAGCTCAATTTTTACGCATACCATGCGCATGAATTAATTCAGACTAATTTGATAACAATATGTATTAAAGCAGACAACAATATTTAGGTATTTGTTTATCAGCGCTGCTAAATTAATATCGATATGATCGATGCTGCACTGTCAGTTAACCTCCATATTCAATATGTAACTGATAATGTGGGCAACTATCGTTAAATTCAATTATATATGGTCTCGTTTACCCTTTTGGTTTAATGGAAGCGCAGTCCTAAATTCGTACCCTATTTTCTCTCGCAAAATTGATATACTAATTATACCAATACTATTGTAACACTGACATTAAAAATTGGGTTTGAAATTTATAACTAAAAGGTTTTTTATTCTAAAATACAAGGTGTTATGCTCGAACAGACGTTTTATAAAAGAAGCATGACTCCACCTAGTTTTTCTATAAAAAATTTTTATTAACAAAATAATAAATAGTGTAACATACCATTTTCAATGCCTAAGCAAATTAATAATAACTATTCAAGTGATGACCATCTTCACGAATACACGTTTGGAGTCATTCTCGCTCGAAACTTTCTCTTCGAACCACTCTTCGCATCGTTTCTTCATCTTTTCATTCGACATTTCTTTAATTTGTAGCTCGGTCTTCAATTCTTCAAGTCTGCGAGCTTTACTTTATACACGCTGATTTCAATTGCTTCCGAACATAAAAATCCCACGCCAGAAAGTTTGAGGACTAAGGATGACAGGGAACCTTGTCGTCAAAGTAAAAAATTACTCTATTTGAAAATGCAGATCGAATAACATTCAGGGAAGTTCTGGCAGCATAAGCAATAATTCCGATTCCTCGTCTCCGACGTTCTTGAACGTAGCAAACTGAATTTACTGCTGATGTGATTGATGCTCCATTTTCGTAAAAAAAAGTAGCACCGAAAATAATTCCGCATTTGAAGATTACACCACCCCATTGTTCTTGGACTGAATAGTGACCTCTGGAGCAATTTGGGGAATTTTTTCAAATCCAAAATCGGATATTTTGTTTATTAAGGTTTACATTTATTTTTATTCATATTTATTTCATCAACCTGTTAGCCATGTTAGACAAGTTTTACAATATGAACAAGAGGCTTGTGCCTTGTCGTAATCTCCAACTGACATACTGACTCCGAACATATCATAAAAATTATTGGCATTATTTACGCACTGCCTAAGTATTGTAACTATAATACTAGTTTACAAATTTTAACTTTTTTTATATACCCCGAAAGAAATGTATATAAATATGTTACTTACCACTTACATTCCTTAAAACTAAAAGTGTTAGCAGAAATGTTCTATCACGTCACGTTTTTTTTACACTCAAATAATTTTTTTTCCAACTACCCTACAAGGTGACTTTAGTTTAATATTTTTTTATTCGATTCAAACAACAAATATCTTGTTTCAAATGGAATTAAAATGGCGAATAGAAAGTGTAAACAAAGTTCTGATCGTTTTTGCTACGTTTGAGGGCAGTTTATGTTTTCAGAAAAAAGAAGAAGACCCATTGTAGATTCATTAAAAAGTATCTTCATTATTTTGGATTTCTTGTTACGAACCGAGATAAACAGTGGGATGAGACACCCAGTTTTATGGTTCGTACTCGTGTTATCGTGTTTTGTGAAAGCTGTAGAATCGTTTTACTCAAGTGGTTATCAGGAGATAACGTATAACTTCCATTTGGTGCACCAATGTTATGGAGAGAATCTAATAATAATGAAAATGGTTGTAACTTTTGTGTTGACAGTGTTCAAGACAGTGGGATATAATACAAAAAAATAAGGCGAGTATTGTATATGCCGAAATTCCGTTTGTTATTAAGCCAATTTTACATTTGAAGGATCTTCCATATCCAATTTGTCCCGGCAATTCGAGTCAAAATATATTAGAAGCTGACAATGAAAGTGATGTTGAAGTTATATATGAGATTTACAACTATCAAGATTTAAACCGGAGTTTCTTGGTTCTCGTCTACAACAATGCAATTTATTAACACCAGGCACGAAAGTTACGTTGTCCAGAAACAGGAACAAAGTTTACTCAGAATTTTTCAAAAGAGAAGGGGAATATTGTTATTGTACTGATATCCCGGGACTTTTTGGAGCAATGAATCAAAACTATATTAAAATAGCGCTTATTCATAGACTCTTCAAAATATAGTCTGAAAGGTGTTTTATTACCCAACGAGAATAAGAAACCGTCTATACCAATATGAAACGATTGTACTTTAATGAATTTAATAAAGTATGAAGAACACAAATGAAAGTGTACAGCGACTTCAAAGTCATCGGTTTGTTATTGGGATTGCAGGATGGAGGCACAAAATACTCTCGTTTCCTTTTTCTGGATAACTCTGACCTAAATAAACAATAATTAATAACTTTCAGCTGGGGTATAAACACCGTATAAACTAGTGTAATTGATGACAATCTAAATAAAATAAAGAATAGAAATTAGAAATACGAGGGTAGTCTGAAAAGTTTCGAGCCTCAACATGAAGATGGCGTTAGTTGTCAAAAATATTCTGGTAATATTATTGCGCATGCGTTGAAAGCTAACCTTGAAAATTTCAGCTATATTAGATGCTCTGTTGTTGTTTAACAGTAATTTATGTTGATGTTAGTGTTTCTCTAAAGATGAAGAAAGATCGAATATCGAACCATATCTAAATTCTTAAAGTTGTAAGGCAATATGTCTACGCAAGCCGAGATGGATGTTGTTAACGGAGACTCTGCACCATAATTTGCCACCGTGAAATTTTGGGCAGCTGAATTTAAACGTGAATTGTGCCATCTTGGTTGACGATGAAAGTTCGGGACAGCCAAAAAAAAGTTTAAGTAAAATAAGTCGGAGTTTTGACGTCGATTAATAACTATAGATGAAATATGGATGCCCACTACACTCCTAAAACCAAGACACAGTCGAAATAGTGGGCATAAAGGTGAATCGATGCCGAAAAAAAGGGAAGACTGTTCCGTTGGCCAGGAAACTGATACCGACTGTTTTTTGGAATAATTTGGAGTAGTACTAATCGTCTGTCTTTAAAAGGGAAAAACATTAACATGGGTATACTACGCTTCATTACTTTACAAGCAGAAAGCAGAGATTGCGTAGAAACGGTTGCATTGGAAGGAAAAGAACGTTTTGTTTCAGCAAAACATCGCACCGTATAACATTTCAGTGGTGGCCATGGCAAATATTTATTGGGATTGGGATTCGAATTGATTTTTTCCTCTTTCCTAAACTCATTTTCTAAGTTTAGTTCAGAGGACGGATATTTTCATCGAATGAGGAGACTATCACATTCGTAAATGACTATTTTGCAAAACAAGATGTCCACTACTCTTGTATCGCTGTATAGCTGGGAAAAGTGTATAGAATTACAAGGAGTCTATGTTGAGAAATAACTAAATAATGTGTTAGTGTTACCCATTGTGAATACCGTTGGAAATAAATGGCAGATTAACATGCTCAATACATTCGATATCTGAAAAGTGGATAGATTAACCACGCGCAAGAACGACGCCATTCGTCATTGTATTACCTGATAAAAATTATTATTTTCGATTTTTAATTTTCAATGAAATTCTTAATCCTGTGTCTATCTATATTCTGGTGTAAAGCTTTTTATTTAAAGTGATTATCCTGCCGTATTTTTCTTTCTTCATCCCTTTCTATCCTGTGTTATCTGATTAATACCTTCCCACTCTGTATCTCTACTTTTTGGTCCTTCTCCAATTCTTTCATCCACCCTCCATAATTTTATGGGTTACTTTGTTTCATACACTGCCTTCATGAGCCTGTTATCCGAAACCATCTAAGTTGTTCCTCTAGCTATTTTTCGTTTATTAACTTTATTTGTAGATTCTCTCTTTGAAGAGGATCCAAGAAGTATTTAATTTATTTAATGTTTCTTCTTGTTGTATTCTCAATCTAATACAAGAACGCCCATTCCTATTGCATTAATTCGTATCTTATGTTTCCTACCAATATCCACATCTCACTACCATATCATCAAATATCGTTGGTCTTGCTATTTTTTTTAATACTTTAGTTTTTTTTTATTTGTCTCTCTTGTTTAAAAATGTGTTCTTCATCTTATTTAAAATTTCTCCTGCTCTTTCGATTTTCTCATCACTTTAATTTTAAATTTTAACGTCACATTCAATTACAGAGGTCAACAAATCTAAACTTTTTTGAGGTAATATTGATGAAAATAGGTATATGTATATGAAATATGTATATGAAGTATTTTGTAGCCTTAAAGGCGCTAATGATAAGCTAATTACTGTAACTTACAGGAGGTCGGTAGTGAGGAAAAAAACGAGACGACCTATTGTTTCAATCTAATATTTATTTAATATAAACATGTAAAACGTGTTAATTGTGTACAAAGGCATTACTGAGGATTATGTGTATAAAGAATATATTACAGGTTATACAGCGACAGAAACATTCACTTTTTCCTCGTGTGTTCTGTAGCATTATCTCTTTTTAAAAACCAACAGTAATCGCCCAACATAGATGGGTTCCAGATACCTTGCTTCCATCGTTTTAATGTCCTGGTGAAACCTCTCGCGTTGTTCGTCGTTTACTGAACTAAAATTTTTCGGAAAAAATTGAAATGGGAGTGTAAAAAATGCATTTTTAAGGACATGCGATGCCCTAGTATTTCTTAGGCTTTCAAGAGTTCATCTATGAGGTTTTTTGTAGTTTTCACCTTTCTTGTTTTTCACCTTGTCGAAAGAAGCGCCTTTTTGGTGTTAAAAAGGAGTGCATATATTATGTTTGAAGTACCAGGCTCGCAATAATTCTATAAGGCCAATCTTTTTTACAATAATATTCTTTTGTTGCCCTGCTGTCCCATTGATACAAAAAACACAATAGTTTGTGAAACCCCGTTGAAATCCTACCAATATACCTATCACTTTTAAATCCCCACAAATATCCCACTGATATTGTTCATATTTAACATGATTTTGTATGGTTGCTAAATTGTCATAGTTTTCTTTCATTGTCACTGAATGGGCTAAATGAATAGATGGGTTTTTGTTTCCATTATGAAGTAAGATTGCTTTTACGCTGTATTTCGACGAATGTATGAAAATCAATACATGTTCCATATTAAGCTCATTCATTAAACCATCAATATCATAACAGAGATATAGCAATCCTTCCATTTTATAAAAACTTGAAAATGTTATATTTCTTTTTCAGTAAAGTGAAACACTTGCATTTTTATCTAACAGGTTCCACTGTGTAACAGGTCCACTGAAGTCTGGAATCAAGAAATTCCGATTTTTCTTTTGATAATCCCAGGTCACGTACCAAATCATTTAATTCATTCTGAGTTATTAAGTGAGGTTCACGGGTAGTTGTTCAAAATATTGGGTCACAACTGGTGTTCTCAGGAAATTGTGAATAAGATCCTGATGAAGAATTAGAATCACCGGGAAATATGTTGTCCAAATTTAAAGGAGCAAATGGTAGTTCCTAGCTATGAGGAACTGGCCTAAGTGCAGAAGGCAAATTTGGATACTGAATTTTGTCCTTTTGATTTTTTGAAATCTTTTCTGTTTTAGTAATACAAAAGTAGCAATCATTTACATGGTCAGTAGATTCTCTCCACACACCATAGGAACAGCAAACGGCATGGAATGTTTCTTACGATGCATCCACTGCACTAAATTTACGTGACAACTTATACACCAGACATGAGGACCGCAACTTTTTTTACAAAAACGATTTAAAGACTTGACTGTACTATAAACGAGACAGAAATAAACTCAACAATAGAAAACAATACAACTGCCCTTAAAGGTTCGTAATATTCTGTTGAAAAAACCCCCTCTACGGTTGTGTGGTAATTCCTACATTGTCCAGTCCAAAGTCAGGTACAAATACTTTCATTGACGCTATGATATAAAGGAGAAGCAGGCACTTGAAAATTGGACGTACCAGGCCAGTTCTGTTAAAAAGGTGTTTTAATAACTATCTAAATGAAATGCAAAAAGAACATTATCGTCAATGTATTATCGTTCCTTATAAATTATCGAATATATCTTTCAATCTTATTTTACATAATTTCTGTTTTCTTAATATAATCATGGTTGTTTTTTTTTGTTTAGATTTATTTTCGTAATTATTTTTTTCTAATGCTTCTATATTACGCTCTAGTGTTTTTCATTGTCAACAATTATTACCATGTCGCCTGTGAATATTAATTCCCTCAACTATGTTGAACTATTGAAAACACTATTGAAAATAATACATGGCTCAAAATACATCCTCGTTTCACTCCTATTTTTGTTATTTATTTAGTATTTTGATTTTTCACTTATTATATTTTTGTTATGCTTAAACTTATTCTTTATTATTTCTATATATCCCATGAATTTTCTTAATCTCTCTTTTTACTTCAATTTTCACTTATTTCCGTTTTCCCTAACATTCTTCATAATCTTCCACTTGTCTTTATTTGTAGATATATTTTCCATTTTTGTTTATTGTTCTTAATTTTCAGTTTTAATTCACCATTTGATCTCTCTGTTCTCATTATGTTTATGTTTGCTGTTTTCATTGTGCCACAACTTTCTTCCGCAACTTCTAGAATGTTTTTCTTAAATATTTCCTACTTTTCGTCCATTAACCAAATCATAATTATAACTATAGAGCTGAATTAAATTAAAAATTTTTACCTAATACAAGTTTAACATATTGGAAAAATATCAAACAATAAAACATCTTTAAATTGTTTAACTTCTAATATATCAATACCCTTTAGCTGTGTTTTCCTGATAAAATAAATAAAATTCAGCAAGCTTTTAAGTTGTTTGTACAATTGTTCCATAATGGTGTACAATGTAGCGTATAAAAATTGTTTTTCCAACTCCTCTTAAGGACAAAAAAATACACAGGAAATAATTCCTTTTATGATGTTTTTTTTAATCTCCTTATTTTTCGACAATGTACACATTGTAAACTTCCTTCTACCTCCTAAAAACATCGGAACCTCTATCACGATTTTCAATGGGGTTATTCGGGGAAAAATAACCATTTCTCTTTGCATTTATTATCTCATTTTCCCTCAAGTCTCCCACTAAAGTTTTATCGCAAGGAATTTACTGAAGCAATCGGATTTAACAGATAACAGGGTTTCCGATTAAAAATATATGTTCATGGGTACTCGGAGTCCTATATTTTGCATCAGGTAACTTTTAATCTGTTAAATTCACTTTGAAATATAAAGCCATGGTTTATTAGTGTTTCCCCTTTACTTCCATTCTATACGTTGTCAAAACTAATTTTGTTATTACCTTATGCTTTTCATAAGTGAAAATGAAGCAATTGTATTATTTGGTGAATATAAACAAAAAAATGGTAAATAATTAGGCTTCAGAACTTTCCAGGGATAATTAATGGATGGTATATGAGCAGTTAAATTATTTAAAAATTAAGTTCATTAATTACTGTATTAAGTTAAGTTAACTAAGTTAAATGAAATTATTTGCTTTTCAACCTAGAATCAATTTAACTCGATATTCTTTACCTAGCGATTTTTTAACTATTTTATGTTTTCCAAAAAGTACGACTTGTCCAATTCTGTAAAATAACCGTTTTATTTCGGTCATGATCTCTCATTTGATGTGATTCGGAGAACAGAGTGGATGCAGTATCAATTTGTAGTGCATATTGACCAATTTCAATTTTGAAACAGCGGATCAATGAACGAACTGATGAATTTACGTGATCTAATGGCAGAGACTTTTTTGTGAGGTAATTTTTTATAAACTCTTGACACTGTATGTGGCTGAGAGCTGTTACGGAAGAATATCAGTACGAGAAGAATCGACAGTTTCAAGACGTGGTGCAAGAGGAGAACGATGCGTATACCACTGACCGCCCGCCGAACGGACATCTCAGTAATAAAAGAAGTTTTGACGAAGCAGTGTTTATCCGGCTTTGTTTTATAGAGAGTAGTCAGGAACTTCGGACATATCTCCCGAACTATCCACTACATCGAGCGGCATACGGTTCAGGGCTGAGTGGAAGGCTCCCGTGAAAGTGGCAGGTCACCAACTAGATGAACGACCCAAATACAAGATGTCCCCAAAGAAAGTTTCTTTTTGATATAGTCATATAAATAAACGAGAGACGTCCATCAAAGAAACTTTTATTAATTATTGAAATAAACATTTTAGGAAATAACTTTTTAAAGATAATGTCATCCAAATGTAAACCGTTACGCTCACGACACTCATCTAAATGAATAGCAAAATTCCTTTAGGTGCCGAACGGCTCGGCACCTAATTTCTGGAATAGCTGTCATTTCATCTCGGATATTTTCTTTTAACTGCACCAAATACCTGATTTATTGACGTAAACTTTCGATTTTGGATAGCCCCACAAAAAAAGAAGTCTATAGGGCTCTAATCAGGACTACGTGGAGGCCAATTTATGTTATCTTCCCTCGAAATCAATTTGTTTGTGAAAATTTACTAAACTGCGCGCTAATTGCGCGTCCCTTGCTATTTTGAAACAAGTACGGGCCGAATATTCCTCCCCTTGAAATTGCAGCCCATACAGTGACTATAGGCGAATGTAGGGGTTTTAGAGAAGGGTTTTAGAGAGAGTTTTAGAATTGTAGGGTGTTTTAGGTTCGTTGCATTCCAGTAACGACAGTTCCGTTTATTTATATGACCGTTGAGATGAAAGTGAGCTTTAAATCATTGTTTTGTTAAATTCTGGCACACCCAACGTACGATCTGTGCTCCTCACAGTGTTACGTTTACGCAGTGAATCAATGAAATAGAAACTTTCTTATGGGATACCTTGTACTAGGGATCCTGGGATTCTGGTTGCCATGCGGCTGGCCAGAGAAGTTCAAATGGTGTGCCCTAGTGCACAGAGTTGAAGTTCTGATCATATGGAGTAAATATATGGATACGTGAATTGCGAAAAGGAGAAAGGTGACATGAAAGAAAATCTCAGAATATTAAATCCTGAACAGTTCCACCTCAAATTTTTTTGTATATTCCTTTTTTGCGTTCCTTTATGGTTTCTTGTTTTGAAATGTTGAAATGGAGATTTATTTAATGTCTTTAGGAGACAAATGTATCAAATTTACAATAGTTAAAATTCCTGTTGGATAAAGTTATGTTTCAGTTTCTTAAACTGATATATTATAATTCTTACCAACATTCGACTTAGTTGCCGTTATTTAGTGTTAACTTGAAAATGTAATAGTGACTAATTTGGTTTTGAAAATAATTCCACTCAATTTGTTCCCACTTACTGCTTTTCAAGACCATCTTTTCGATTGAAATTATTCTGCATAACTGTGGTGTCTAACTCATATTCAAAAAACTATGATCCAGTTCCTTTTAAGACCATATGTGCAGTGGAAGTTTCAAAATGTTTGTTAGATTTGATTTTATGTACCTTATACAGCATAATTTACTTTATTTATATATCCATTTAAATCAGAGGGTCCCAACTTTTTCCGAAACATCTCTTCTTTTACAAGAAACTCTTGGTATCCATTTCAGAATTGTACTTTTAGTTCTTCGTTAATTGTGAGTTATACGAGTTCGCCTCTTGTAAATTTGATGATGATGATGTGTCTGCATTTGCGAAAGGATCTAAAACCTAACTCGGTTCATTCATGTTCAAAATATCCCGGAATCGCTTCGTAAAAACAGCTTAAAGAACGCCCAAGTATTAGCAGTGAGCAAGTAAGTAAATCTTCCTGTTTTTCAGAGACTTCTGATAATGTGGGAAAGTTGCTATATTCATCTCTACTTAGATTTTGTTTGAACAAAAGTTTTCCTACAACAGCTATGACGTTTTTTGTTTTAATTTAATTTAACTCATCAACTTGCAATTGTAAATTGACTTCATTAAGTATTTTAAACAGGTCTGTCAAATAATAATATAATCAGGTTTTCGAGCAGATTTTCGTCGCTGTATTCAGTCCACTAATAAGTCAAGTAGATTGAAAAAACGATTCAGACAGATACCTTTTGAGAGCCAACGAACTTCTGTATGCAGCAGCAAGCAATTGTAAACTTCATTATTTTCACTACAAAGTTGGCCAAAGAATATATCGTTCAATAAGTCAATATAAACAAGTCATTATAAGGTTCCATATTTTTATCGAGACATGCTTGATTACGTGAATCGCGTCTTTGCTTACCAACTTGCAAAGTCTTGTCACTGACAATGCTAAACAGAATTAGGTATACGTATACCTAATGCGAATTTTTTTTTTTTAATGATTATTTACGCTATAACAATAAGATAGAAATTTTAGCTAGACAAAATATTTATTCATAAAAAAGTAGGTATTTTATCATATTAATTTATTAATATATAGGTACGTCACGGTTACCCCCCTTGACTGTCTTAACACCCTCCATTTGCCCCTGGACACATTACCGCCCGTATGGAAGACTCCAGCGCCCACTGGAGGGCGGTAACGCTCCCTTTGGGAACCTACGATTTAAATGAAAGCTCTTCATTGAAAATTGATAAATGAGCCCAGAAATGGTTGAAAATAAACTTTATCATTGAAAGGCCCTACGAGGACTATAGATAAAGTAATGGACAGGTGGCGTTGCGTTACACTATTTATTACACTATTAGAGATTCTAGAGACCTCTCTTCCTTTCTCTCTTCTCTAGAGACCCTTGGCGGTACGTACCAATTCTTTCCGTGTCTCGGATTTTTCTAGTGCATTTTGAACCAGAGTAACTTCAAGCAGCGGTTCGCTATCAAGTTTTGTTTCACTCTTACGTACACTACAGCATGAATTTTGGCAAAACTTTGTAGTAAAACTCATGCTTTTACGCAGTAGCGCTTGGTTTCCGGTTTGTTTTAAAAAATCAAGAACTCGTCACTAGTAAGTGTTTTGAAATGAGGATGTTTTCCTCCTGTTATCTTTCACGCAGTGTATCAGAAAGTACTAGAAAAATCCGGTTAACGAAAAGAATTATTACAGACCAACAAAGAACTTTAGAAAGTTCAAATTCGAATTGATGACGCATCAGACTGCCTGCATCCTCTTTAAAGAGAAAGCCAACGTTATTGCGAGATCAAACACTACGCCACAAGACTCATTACTTTATTTACACACCTCGTATATGTTTCTGACATAAGTTATTTTATATTATATAAATATTATTCTGTAAAACAATCTATTTCAGTGTTATTTACTATTTGATTTAATAAACTCGTTCAATTTATATTCTAGGCATGTTAAAATATGTACTAGAATTCCGTTTAAGTAACGCAAAACAACGAGCCACAAACAATTCATCCCAAATATATTTGATACCACGAAATAAGCTTCAACTAAATATTTTTCCGTTACATAATTTATTTGTTTCATGCGGATTCACGTTTCACACTCTTTACATTCCGATATGCCTCATGAATGTTTGTTTCTGATGCGCAGTCTGTGAAAGTGCAAAAAAAATCGTGACGAAAGACGTATGTAGTTGTTTGTTTGTTATACTTGTTTTATTGTTATACTAGATTAATTGAAAAGTTCCCGGAACGGAAATGATAAAACAAGTCTATAGTTGAAAAAATGATTTTATTCTTCCGGATATTCTCCCAGTTGTCCCAGTTCATGTTCATAGTGGTAAATCCAAGTTTCATCCATAGTTACAAAACAACGTCTAAAATATATTTTATTTAGTCGAAAAAGATCCTAATGCCGATTAGAAAGTTTTACTGGTCGTTTTAGATCAGAATTTAACAAATGCGGCACCCATTTTGGATATAGCTTTCTCAAGCTCAATTCCTTTTTCAAAATATGAAACGCCCGTTCAGTTGAGATGTCCATTGTCTTAGGAATTTTACTCAAAGTCAATTGTCTGTCATCCGTAGCCATATCATGTAAAGAAATAATTATTTGTTCAGTAGTTGCCCTTATTCCAGAATGTCCAGAAAGAGGATCATCATCCAGGCTAGTACCACCACGTTGAAACTTACCTGGCCACTTACAAACCATTGGTTTTGAAGGAGCATACTCTCCAAATACATTTACCATTTCACTATGAATTTCCATTGCCTTTAAATAAACCTTTTTTACAAAATAATTTAATCACTGCACGGTTTTCAATATTTTTCTATTTAAAAAAACAACACTGATACGTTTAAGCTGCTGTTTTTGTACGAACGAATTGACAGATCGACTTGAAACTTCACATATGTTCATATATAGGATGAAACTTTAAAATATAGTAGATTATACAGTTCTTTTACTGCTCTACAGGTGTCGCTCCGCTAATGTTTCAATTAGCGTAGTATGTATAATGTAAGTAATTATGGTTTTATAAATGTCTTATATTGTTATATATAATTTTGTTTGAAATGTTCCAGAAAAAGTTTTTCATTATATTTTTTAACACTTTTCATATAGGAAACAGTAGGCTTTTAGAATACTTTTTAGAGATGTTAAGTTTGATACTTTTTATTAAAAAATGCAGCAAGTTCAATGTTCGATTGGCGCTTATATATACCACCGGATTTTCGATAGCTTTCAGATGAGAATAAAGCATCTAATTGACAGAGATCATAACACTTTATAGTCAAAAAGATGACTGTTTTCAGATAGCTATAACTTTTTTCTATCAACTCGAACTCGCTTGAAATCTTCAAAGAGTATATTTTATTCTATACTTAAACATCATTCTTTACTTAAACATATCCATTTTTCGCCTCCAGTCACGATCCGATCCGAAAAAATATTTCTTTCATGCTGAGAAAGCAAAATTTCGCATATCATTTTTCGCTTTTCCATCTGTCTGTCGTTCAGCTGATGTAGCGTTGAGTAGATGTGCTGATGACCCATTTACCTGCCTTCTGGATATATCCCATGGCAAGCAAACGATTACAAATTGTTCGACGACCAATATTTAGTGCTTGCTATTGGACCTCTTCAATTCTTTTCAGGTGACCTGGGCTTCCTTTGTTATTCAAGTAGAAATCAAGACTTTTGAATTGCCCAAATTAACGCCCACAAGCGTCTTTTGTTGACATTGTCACCGTAAGTTTCCATGAGTATACGACGGCTTTCACTCGCGTTTTTCTTTTGATTGAACAAGAAAAGCAGTACGTGCTATTAATACTCTTTATTTGGGTCGAAACGCGCATTGTTTACTACACACATTTAGAGTTTACCACAAAATGACATAATATATTAGAATGTATATTTCCAGCGCGATCTGTTAAAAAATTTAAAAATTATTAACCGCCACATCTGGTACAATCCTATATTTTCGATTTTTAATATAACACCTATGACCGCTCAGTTATTGCGGAAAGATAATTACGATCTGCTTGCTGCAATCAGTGATTTAGGCTATATCAGTGAAATTTATTTGTGGATTTGTTATATCACATTATCGTCTTTGCTAAACCAATCTCATCACATAACAAAATAATTAATCGCATCATTATTAATATCGAAAAAGCAGCAAACTATTTTCTGCCTGCAGGTATTTTGCCATTAGATTCTTCAAATTCAATGATTCTTTTACAACTTCGATGGTTTCACCTGAAACTGTATTTCTCCACGAAAAGTCCAGAGTATAATTTAAACTTCAATGAGCTGGTCAATATCACTTTCAGATATTGCCACTGTGCAACTCAATTTACCATTAAAATAAGACTAGATAAGCAGATAGAGACAAGAGAAACAACAAAACAAATATAAAATAGAACAAACAGAAATGAAAAAGAATGAAAAAAACTGAGATAGAAATTAAAACGGGTGCAATGTATATATGTATATTATAGATATATATATATATATATATATATATATATATATATATATATATATATATATATATATATATATGTAATGTCAGATTTCTTTGGACTGCGTCAAATGAGACAACTGTAGTTGAGTGTCATCATACAACCAACGGTTGGCTGTACTTATTTGGATGGGTGTTAGACGAGTAGTAAGGCGAAATTTATTTTTTGTGTTAGAACGACATAGATCTGTTACTTCAGGAATTATGATATGGTATGGGATACTATATGCTTTGGAGCAGGTCGCCAATAATACCCATCAGAGAAAGATAATGCAGCTCGAAGTGTGTCGAAATATTACATTCTGTTATTAGAATCGGTCGAATATGCAAGTGCCTCCAAATCTCATCTTTCAGCAAGATTACGCCGGATCGCATTCAAATAAAGGATATTTCAAGTTGAGCAGTTTTTCAAATTCTTCGCTAAAACACAGATGACGTTGTGAATTTGCCTATCTCTAGTTTCATTACAGAAGTATTATATATGATATTTATAAAAATGGAGTCGTATACAATACAATAACGCGTTAAAATTATCGAATTATTTTATGAAAATGGACGTTCAGTGAAAAATGTTTTTAGAAAAATTACATGCTATTAACCATTTATACAATCGTCCATGCACCCTATTAATCGAATTTTCAAGAAACTGATTCGGTGGAAGATAAAAGAAGAGCAATATATAGTCGTAGCAGTCGTTCTCAAAGCATATTGATTTGGTACGTGAAAGTGTTGCTGAAGATCCTCAAATATCTATTAGTCAACGTTTACAACAATTTAGACATAGTGAATCTACAACATGGCGTATTTTAAGAATGTATTTAGCTCTGAAGGCATATAAGGTTCAAATAACACAGGAACTAAAGCCACTGAATGATTCAAAACGTCATACCTTTGTCAATTGGTTCAAAGAACTATGTTATTAAACAAAATGTTTCAAAAATGTGCTAAAAATTCACTTTAACTAGTAATATACAATAACTTTTTTGATTTTCTGAAATTAAGAAATGTGGTCACTAATGGGTTAATTAGCATGGGAGAAATATTGTAGGGAGTTTTCGCTCCCTTCTTTATTTTAAATATTTCAGAAAACTATCTATTGCTAGCAGGGCCGGTTAAACCCGGGTGCATCGGGTTCTAAGTACCCGGGCTGCAACGTATAAGGGGCCACAAAACGAAGCTGAATTCGAAAAAAAAAGTCAGTGGGTCATACGATATTTTTGATGACTTATTTTTAGGTTGGAAACTCCGTGCCTCCAGTCAGTTTAATCAAAACTCCAGTTTAGATTAAATCATATCCTGATGATACTAATATAGTTAGCAAAACGTGCGTCGAGAAATTTAAAAAAGTGATTTGATGTTTAGTGGTAAATCTCTTCGAGGTTAGTGTTCGAAGGTTCCAATAGAATAATTGAGCAAATTATTTATTAACGAGGAGGAAATTGCGTCAGAAATAGCCATCAAGGAGATAATATCGATATTGATGTTATATCGCAAGAAGCTGAAAATTCGGTGGTCATAGATCTAGATTAATGTCCTTCAACTTCATCACAGTAAAATGTGATGTTGCAAACGCATTAACGCCCGAAGATCCAGGGACATGGCCCAAAACTTTAACCAAAAAGGAGAAAATACTACTTGTTGAAATGAGTGTAAAGCAGGTTTGTAATTTAAATTACCCTAAAAATGTTTTAAAGAAAAGCTTTTCAAATAATCATTATAGGAAAAGATTACCTTCATAGTGAAATAGTATCCGATAAGTGGTTGGAGTACTCTAAGGAAAAAGATTTCTAAGATTCTAAAAAAAAAGAGTATTTTGTTTTCCATGTAAATTGTTTAAATATGTATTAAGTGTAGGGAGTAATAGTTTATCTGAAAGCGGATCCAAAGATTGGCAACATCTATGAAGGACTTTAAAAAGGGCATGAGTAATCAGTAAGTCACATTAAAAATTGTTAAGAATTAGTTCAGTTCGAAAACACTCTCATATCTAAATCATTCGTTACTTCTAAACACGAAACTACTATTATACAAAAAAAGAAAAGATGGTCTGCGGTTTTAGAAATAATTATTTTGGGTATTCAGTACCTGGTATTCAGTACCTATTCAATTCTGACTCTTTATTTCTTAGCGATAATGGAAATTTATTACAACTTATTGAAATTGTAGCTTAATTTGACCCGATTATGGCAGGACACGTTCAAAGAATCCAATTAAATAAAAAAATGTATGTCACATTATTTGAGGCATACAATTCAAAACGAAATACTTTCAACAATGGGCGAAAAAATAAAAAAATATATTAAGTCTATGCTCGAACAAGCGAAATATTATTCACTTATGTTAGATTGATCTGCTGATCTTGGCCACCAAGAGCAAATTAACGTTATCTTAAGATTTGTCATATTAAACGCGAAACCTGGAGCTGTTGAAATAAGGAAACATTTCATTGGGTTCTGTCGGATTAATGATTCTACTGGGCGAGGTTTATGTGAGTATCAAAAAGATTTATTAGTAAAAGAAAACATTAATATTCACAACATGCGACAATGGGGCTAATATGAAGGGTAAAAATAACGGTTTACAAAAACACATACTTGATATTAATCTGAGAACATTTTTTATACCATGCGCATCACACACGTTTAATTTAGTACCTAATGATGCTGCAAAAGTCGCAAATGAAGTTTTAAATTTTTTTCGATAGTTCAGCAAATTTATGTCGTTTTATCTTCATCTATCCATGTTCTAACTCGGCACGTTAGTAGTATCACTTTAAAACCTCTGTCTGATACAAGATGGGAAAGTCGTGTAGAAGCTTTAAAATCCTTAGGATATTTTCTGCCTGAAATCTATGACGCGCTTTATGATTTGTCCACAAATTCCAAATGTGATGCAAACACAAGATATAAGGCAGTCTCGTTTGCAAATAAAATTAAAGCTTTTAATTTTATTTCTTCAGTTACAATCTGGTATGATATTTTTACAAAGGTAAATGTTTGTAAACAAATTAATTCAAAATGCTCAGTTTAATCTTGCAGGATGCTTGATTTATTACAAATATATTTACTTAAAAGAAGATCAAATGAAGAATTCGATAGCTTTCTAAAAATTGCTTCTGAAATTGCAAATGATTTAAATTTGGAACCTCATTTTAACAGTTCAACACAAATCAGAAAGAGGTCAAAAAAGACTTTTTTTGATCATAAAGCTAACGATGACCACCCGTAGATTCCAAACTTAATTTAAAGTAAACTTTTATTTTAATATTAAAAATATATTAGAGTATATTTTTAAACATAATTTAATTGAAACATTTCATTGTATTAGGGTAGCATTAAGAATTCTCCTGACCCTATCTGTCTTGATAGCTAGTGGTGAGAGATCTTTCTCAAAATTAAAACATGAGATTCTCCATGTGACAAAAAAGATTAAACGATTTAGCTATCATTTCAAAAGAAAATGAAATTGTTAATACTTTAAACATTCAGGGGATAATTAATGATTTTGCACACTTGAAAACAAGACAAGTAGATTTTATTTAAACGTGTATACATTTTATACAAATTGTATTCCAGCATGAATCACCAGCTCTTTTCATTCACTTATGTTTTATTAAAAATCTTCATATTATATGGGTTTGACATGAAACATTGTTAGCTACAATTTTAATATATTTGTTTATATACAGTCATGCCGTAAGTTGCAATGTATATATTTTTTTATAAATATCTGTATACGTTATATTAATTATTTCAATCTGTTCTGGAAACTTGAAAATAAAACTTAAATGTTAAATTTCTGTATGCATAAGACTTTACGTTAATTGGTTGTGTCCTACGCTAATATAAAAGCGAGTTTGTAGTAAAAAAGTGCGACAAACTCTGTCTTACACCCGGGCGGCAAATGTATCTGAGCCGGCCCTGGTTGCTAGTTGCCACATTACATTATTATCCATCATCATAATTAATTATATGACTCACATTTAATATCGTAAGCCTTAGCAAAATCGACATACTCTATTATATGTGAAGATTTCTTTTCCCCTTCATTTTCACTTTTCAAACTTCCATTCATTTTTTTTTCGCAGCCTATCATCATTTTTTATCGGAGCTTTACATGCCTCAAAAAAGGAAATTTATTAGTCCAGCAAAAAAAAATCAGTAGAAAATCTTAGTGTATAAGAAGCTTTTACATTTGTTTGAGGCTTAAATAATGTTGTTATAATGTAACGTAAAAAGTTGTTTTTCTAACTCCTCTTAAAAAACTCCTCTTTAAAAA
This sequence comes from Cosmopolites sordidus, assembly GCA_031761425.1. Lineage (NCBI taxonomy): Eukaryota > Metazoa > Arthropoda > Insecta > Coleoptera > Curculionidae > Cosmopolites > Cosmopolites sordidus. The sequence goes on along the minus strand of JARFXV010000959.1, from coordinate 80,085 downwards.
AAGTATATATATCGGGAATAATTACTTCCATCTTGTTGGTTGAATTTTGAGTTGTCTTATTTTTCGACAGTCCATAAATCGATAACTTAATTTCGTTTACGTCCAAAAACAGCAAATTCCCCTCTCACGGTTTTCAATACGGTTATTCGAGGAAGAGCAACAGTTACCCTACGCATTTATTTTCCTGTTTTCCTTTAGGTCTTTCGCCATGATAAATCTACTAAAACATCCGGAATTAGAAAACTCATATTTTGATTAAAAATTTCTGTTTGTGCTAGGTAGAGTCCTAAATTTATGTCGAACAGCTGTTACTAGATCAAAGTATTTTTGCAAATAATCAAAAAAAAATATAAAAGAAATATAAAAAATAATCAAAAAACAAATAACGTTTTGTACTGAGCTCCACGAAAAAATAGACGCTTGATGACAATTGACAATTGACGCTTAATGCCAATTCAGCCGCCATCAAGCGTCTCCCGAAATTAGTTTCTGGCCTTAAACCATCATCAGTTGAAGGTTCGGAAGCAATTCAGTAACTGACCAAGGGTCCTTGTATATATCCTATATATTGTATAGGTTATATATATATATATATATATATATATATATATATATATATATATATATATATATATATATATATATATATATATATATATATATATAAACATATACCGTGTGTCTCAGCCAAATGGAATAAATTCTTTAATAAATAAATGGGAGCGTGTTCGAAAAAACGATCGAACACGTCGATTGGTATTTTTAGATGCGCATTTTTTTCAACAAATTTTTTTTATACAGGATGTGTCATGTAACAGTGGCCAATACCAACTTTCTTATTTTAAATATAATACCCTGTATATTATTTAATTTTTGGATTCTTCAGGAAATTCTAGATATATTTTATGTAAAATATCCTAGACTTATCTTCAACTGTTTCGGAAATAATAAGTGTTTTCAGATTTATTGCAAAAATTAACTGATTTTTTTGATTTCTTTTTTGAAAATTATTTGATTACAGAAATTCGCTACAACACACAATAGAAAGATGGTATTGGCCTCTGTTACATGACACACCCTGTATAAAAGGTTTTGGTTGGAAAAAAATTTGGAAAAATAAACAAAATTGTGGAAATTTCAAGACTATTTAGTTTTGGTATAAATTTTTTATTTAAAACATTTAATGTAACAAATGCTCGAATTGTGAACCCTGGACGTCCTGGCATCACCCCAACCTCAAGTAATTGTGGCGTAATTGATTTAATGCTGTCGGTAATGCGTCCTCTTAAATCATTCAGATCTTGTGGTTTGGTTTTGTATACGACGCTTTTGAGATATCCCCATAAAAAAATCCAACGGAGTGAGGTCCGGGGACCTTGGTGGCCATTCTAGTGGCACTCTCCTCCCAATCCATCGATTTGGAAACACATTATCGAGGTACTGCCGCACATTAACTTGATAATGGGGGGGGGGTGCTCCATCTTGTTGGAAACAAATTGTGTCGGCTAGCAATTGAGGATATCTTCTATTAGCGTACACATTTATAAGATTTGGAATGAGCTGATTTTGGAGAAAGTCTAAGTAATTTACCCCATTTAAATTTTGATCGAAAAATATTGGACCAATTATTTGATCTCCTATAATACCTGCCCAGACATTAATCTTTTCAGGTCTTTGTGTGTGAATTTCCCCTATCCAATGAGGATTTTCTCTCTACCAATAACGGCAGTTCTGGCGATTGATATGCCCATGAAGAGTAAAAGTAGATTCATCAGAAAATAAAACGTTTTCCACTCTCAGAAGGTTGTTGTCTATTATGTGCATCATTTGTTCGCAAAACTCCATTCTCCTGTCGAAGTCGTCTTCCCTAAGTTCTTGAGCAGGCTGTAGCTTATACGGATGCATTTTATTCTCTTTCAATATTCTGGCAACCGAAGAGCGACCAACATTGTTTTCCAAGGCAACTTGTCGAGTTGAGGTATGCGGATTGTCTTGGAATGCAAGCATTACACCCAATTTTTTGTTATCGGTCAACGACACTGCTTCCTTCTTAATTTGTCTCACGTGTCCCAGTTCTCTAAATTGTTTTTCAACTTTACTTACTGTACCTTGGGATATGGGTGGTAAGTCAGGATATGTTTCCCTAAAGAGACGAATAACTTCGGCTTGAGTTTCGTGTCCTATCTCCATAACCTATCATCATTAAGATAGTTATTTTATGACTTTCTGATAAATACACCATGTTTAAATCAAATGAATCACACACGTCAAAGAAAACTAATTTAGAAGGCACGTTGATTTTTTTGACTTTTCATACAACAAATACCTACCTTTGAAAACCTGATATTTTATCTTTGCCTATTTGCTGATAATGTTCGAAGAATTACTTAATATTTCCGAAACAGTTAAAGATAAGTCTAGGATATTTTACATGAAATACGTCTAGAATTTCCTGAAGAATCCAAAAATTAAATAATATACAGGGTGTTGTATTAAAAATAAGAAAGTTGGTATTGACCACTGTTACATGACACACCCTGTATAAAAAAGTTTTGTTGAAAAAAATGCGAATCTAAAAATACCAATCGACGTGTTCGAGCGTTTTTTCGAACACGTCCCCATTTATTTATTAACGAATTTATTCCATTTGACTGGAACACACGGTATACCCTAAAACACTGAAATTTTTTTAAAATCTAATTTGGACTGCGACCCGTGCCGACTTGCGCGGAAAACATGTTCATATACGCTGCCCTGCATGAATCGCGCGTTCTAGCCATTTGTTATTTACTCTCTGCTTGTTGGGTAGTTAACGCGCATTGTTTTATGTTTTGAACATGTTAGTGGAACTAAGAAGCATTAAAAAAAGTATTTTCTTGTTTGGTGGCGTTTAGAGGCAAATTAGGGATGCAAAATTACCTTCTAATCGTCAAGTTCTGACGGTTTTATTTTTTAACATTCGTGTTTTAAAGTTCACTTGACTGTAAGTGAAAGTGTAAATCTTGTCATTCGGGAGTGTATTATATTCTTGGAAAATACTAAAATACCTACCAAAGCTGTACCTGACTGCGCAAAGAAGCTTGTGGATCTCCATCAAGTCTGGCGTGGGCTGCAAAAAAAAACTGTAAAAAACACAGTATGTTTACAGGCGCTGCGAGGACAATTCCCAAAAGAGTTTGGATAATTTATTTAATATCGCATACGCTGATGCTCTTGATAGAATGAATAGAAATAAAGATACAATTTTCTTATAAAAACAAAGACAGCCAGGGCCAGGTTGCTTGGAGGGCGTAGACAAAAAAAAGTTAACTGACAAAAAAGAAAGAGCGAGGCAGATAAAACTAGACGAAGAAAAAAAAGAGCCACACAAATATCTTCAGAGAGCTTATTGTCATATTTTACTTTACATGACTGTATGGCGTCTCAAGATAAATCTACCAGCTTCAAAGAAAGTCCTGACCTTTACCTTCAATTTCACGAACTCTAAGATCTGTTTCTAATATGAAAAGAGCAAGGAAAAATTTCATCACTGCAAAGTTAGTTGCATGTTATAGATAGACGTCAACTAAGCGTAAGAGCTTCTGTTTATATACTTTAGGCTACAATAGAAGCACTAGGTCTTAGCTGCGATGACCCAATCCCAATCAATCCAATCAACAAATCTTCTATTCAACGCGTTCAAACACAAATGAGAAAACATAGAACGGAATCAATAACAGCCGATTTTAAGTATAATGTAGCCGAATTAGTTACCGTTCATTGGCATGGAAAATTATTATCTGGCCTGGATGTGAGGAGTTCAAAAGAAGAACGTCCACTGATCCTTTTTTCATTTGAAGAGAAGGAGCAACTTCTTGCAGTACTTAAACTGGAGAATTTTTCTGGCAAAGATCATGCTATAGCAGTGTCAAACGCACTATTTGACTGGAACCTAAGTGATAAAGTACAAATAATGTGCTGTGATACGACAGCATCTAATACGCGCGAGCGCTTGACTGAAGCTTGCGTAATTTTACAACAAAAACTGGAACGAGAATTGTTACTTTTTGATTGTTGCCATCATGTTTATGAGTTGGCATTTGTGTGTGTTTGAATCAAAGATCCACCAAGTCACCAGCAATCCCAATATTCGACTATTCAATAAGTTTAGAGGCCACTGGAAGATCATTAATCCTAAGGCTATCGAAACAAGCATTGCTATTGTCAAACAGCATCTTTGTGACACGAAACTTAACGAATTGGTGACGTTTTGTACTCATAAAATGCAAAACTCCATCGTTCGTGACGATTTTCGCGAACTGATCGAATTATCCATTATATTTTTGGAAGGAGATAATGAAAGAAAAATTGAAATTAGACCTCCTGGTGTAATGCATTAAACACGATGGATTGCAAAAGCTTTTAACTCTTTGAAAATATGTTTGCTGCAGTCTCAGTTTAAAATCAGTGTAAAAGACAAACAGGCACTGCAAGATGTTTGTTTATTCTTTCTGGCAGTTTATGCAAACCCTTGGCTTGGATATAGTTTAGCAGTGGAGGCGCCGAGTTAAGATTTGGGTTTTTAAAGGCGTTGAAAGAAGTTGAAGCAAGTGACACATCGATTTCTAAAGTGGCTCTAAGCAAGTTCCGTCAATATTTGTGGTATTTATCAGATAAATTAGTCGTTTATCACTCTTTGATGATGAAGTTGATGAACAAACTTAGGTCAGTATTGTAACTAACTTACAAAGAGAAAGTTCGTATGATTTTAGGAAGAGATATATTCCATCGAAAGAAGACATGTCTCATTCGTTATATGGTGAGAGTTTTGTTCAATCTGTTATTTTAATTTCACTGTTATTTTAATATATTCACTGTTATTTTAATATATTTTAAATTATCTATATACTAACTTTTAATTACTATTGTGTTAGGAAATCCTCGGGCGATTTTGTCTCCATCGAGAGCAAAAATTTGTTTTCGCGATTAAAAATTGACAGTGGTTTCCTACAAGAGAACATATCTTCGTGGGAAGAAAATTCAGCCTATGTGGAAGATAAAAAGAAAGTTTCTACCTTAAAACCAGTAAATGATACAGCTGAAAGAGCTATTAGGCTAATGCAAGACTTCCACGTTTTGATTACTGCAGAAGAAGAACAAAAACAGTCCCTATTACGCTGTGTGCAACAACATAGAAAGATCTATCCAGACTTCAAAAAAGAGGCCTTAAAAAGAAAGTATCCTGAATAGTTGTATTATTTTGTTTTTCAATATGATTAAATTCATTACCTAAACTTGTCTTTTCTCTAATAGCTACCTAAGATACTTGCTATGACCTACCTATACATAAATAAGTGTTCAAACACAGCAGTTTTCGTAATCTTTGGGGACCTGTTGGCACAGGTTAACATTAACCTAGGAAATTAAAATTTTGTATTCAAGTATAGTTTAGTATATTAAAAAGAAATAGAGAGTATACGTTTTGATAATTGCAAAAAAATGTTTTCATCCATATAAGAGACCTATTTTACATATATATATATATATATATATATATATATATATATATATATATATATATATATATATATATATATATATATATATATATATATATATATATATATATATATATATATATTAGAATTACTAGGTTCTCGGGTAGAACCTCGTTTTGGATTTGTAAAATCTCGACTTTTCGACTTCAACGTTGAAGCCTTTATCAAGAGAATCTAGTTGATTTGCCCCGAGACCTTAATCTGCCTACTCTCCATGGCTCACGACTAGAAAAGAACGTGGTTAGATCGACATCTCCATTAATAAGTAAGGTTGTAGGTGGAGGGCTTGGTTGAGGGCTGGGGGTGAGACGGGAGGTGGACGTTTGATTGAAAGGGTTTCATTTCCAGACTAGAATTTTGTATTATGACTGATGACGAAGTTGTTTATGAACTTTTAAATTGTATAGAAACAAATGATATTTAACATCCATCAGATTGGAAATAATGGAAAATTAAATTTCAATTAGAAAATAAATTTAAATAAATCACCTTTAATAATAATAATAATAACACCTTTAATAAAGGAATTTGAAGATTTTATCCATCAATATATTCTCCCCGAAGAGCAATGCAACCATTCCAACTCTTTTCTAACATTTCTACACCTTTTTTTTAAAGAACGATTTCTCTTTGCCTTCAAAATATCCTTTAGTTTTGGTAATTACCTCTTTATTGGAGCGAAATTTATTTCCAGTGAGCATTTTTTTGAGGCCTGAGAACAGGAAATAATTGCTAGAGGCCAGATCTGGAGAATACGGTGGATGAGGAAGTAAAATAGCACTTTTTTATTTGTTTACCTTTCTCTAGATAATAATTGCATCCCAAAATACAGACGCCATAATCTTGCCTGCCGTTGTTTGTGTTTTTGCACTCAGATGACTGCGGATTTGACTCCGAAGTGTAGCGATGAATCCATGTTTAGTCGCATGAAAAAATCCTTTTTATTTCGTTTAAACAGCTCTAAACATTGCTTTGAATTATCGATATATTGTCTATCTCCTGCAGTTTTATTTTACGGTTTTACGAAATGATTTTGTGAATTTTTTCGATGTTGATTGGTAACCACCTCATTTGAACGTCTAGAGTGTTCAGCATCATCGGTGCTTGTACATACCAATCAATTATGATTGATTTTCCTGGAGCACAGTAGCGTCACTTAAAATACAGCAACTCAGAAACTACTAGACAAATTGTCATAAAATATTGATACATGGCGTTGGCAAAACTGGTAAGGATTTATTGTAATTCGTCATCTTCATGTTAGACCAGGACTTATTGACGAATGTGTTATGTGCGCTGATAAGGAAATTATCGTATGGGTCTGAACGATTATTTTTGAGGCTGTACTACTTGAAACAATTTGAATGGTCCGAAAGTTATAGAATAACCATCACCGTCAATCCGCCAATATCAATTTCACCAAGCGACCTGACAATATGGAAAGGGACCCCACAAAACTTGATTTTTTTATTTATATCTGGGATAAGTGATTGTTTCCTTTAGAGGGAATACGAGTACTGCGTTAGACTAAAAGCAATTATATGATTTTAGTCTAACGGCTAAAATAATTGATATTATTTTATATATGATATGGTATACAATTATTATTTCTATAAATGTAAAACTATCAATAGCAAAGATTACATAGCGTTGTTAGTGCGTTTGAAGGACGGGGTGGCAAGAAAAGGCTCCAAGCAAACAAAAGAAGTGTTGTTTCACAAAGACAACGCAGTGTGTCGCATATCCTTGGCAACGATGGGTAAATTGCACTTCGAATTGCTTCCTCACTCACCGTATTTTTCACATCTGGCCTCTAGCGACTATTTCCTGTTTCAAAAAAAAAATGCGAGAGAAATCAAAGAAAAATGCTCAAAAGAGAAATCGTTCGTTAAAAAAATGTGTAGAAATTTTATAAAAGCATTGGAATGATTGCATTGCTTTTCGGGGGAATATATTGACAGATAAAGTAGAATTTTGCAAAAAAGTTTGTTTAATTTGTCAGATCGGGGACTTATTGACCGATGTGTTATATCTTTATGTTGGCTTTTGAATATACTTTTATGATTTTATCAAAATCAAAATTAGGAAGAATGATCAAATTTGTTTACTAAGGATGTTGAGTGGATTTTCTGATTTATATTTTATTCTTACATTATTTCCAATCTGATGGATGTTAAATATCATTTGTTTCTATACAATTTAAAAGTTCATAAACAACGTCGTCATCAATCATAATACAAAATTCATTTTAAGCAACTGAAATTTTATATAAAACCGTATCGAAGTCGAAAAGAAAAGATGAATTTTAAACTTCAATTGTCCTGGTGAACAAGTAATTAATGATAATGGAAATACTAAATTCCATTTTTCAAATATTTCAATTGAATATATTACTTCGTTTTCAAACAAATATCGAAGTTAGTTTGTGATTTTTTTTCGTAATACGGAGGTTGTTCGTAAAGTTCTAAGCGTGCCACAGAAAATACATTTTTTATTTTTTCTCTTATTTTTTGACGTAGTCACCTTGCAATTCAATAATATCAGTTTATTTTAATTTTTTTCATCTCTGGAAAACAAGCGATGGTCTCGGCTTTGGCATTAGGTTTTCATTTGAAGTGAATCTTAGACCAGGAAGCGATTCCTTTGGGTTTTTGGAAAAAGAAATAGAGGTGCGAGGAATGCGAGAGGTAAAATTTGGTGATTGTTTTTGCTTTTACATCAACCATGATGATGACCAACCATGATGACCAACCTTTTACAAAACCATATGCTTTTACATCAACCGCAGATGTGTGTACAGGTGAATTATCGTGGTAAAGTGCACTTTCTTTTTGGCTAGATGTGAACGATTAGCTTTAATAATATCCTTTAATTGGACAACGAGTCAAACGTACTATTTCCTGATGTAATTTAGTCCTGTCTTTTGCCTGATAAGTACCTTATGAGAATAACACCACGATAATTCGAGAAAACGGTAACCATGGTCTTTTCTACAGATGAAAGTCTTTGGACTAGTGTTTTTATCATTGCTATAAAACTCCGAAGAAATTCCGCGTTAAAATATGTCTAAAAACATTTAAACTCCAAACGATTTACTACTAAACACAAAATCATCCTTTTTTTAAACTTCTTGACGCACGTTTCGCTAAGAATATTACTATCATCAGGGTATGATTCAATTTATTTATAGTACCAAACTACATTCTGTTTATACATCTGTAAATTATGTTCTATTTATATGACCGTAGCTAATGATACCTGACGTGAAGTTTACTAAACGTTACATTAATAATTGAAAAAGTTCACTGAATGGAATAGGTTCTTTATCCCTGTTCGTGGTTTCCATTTTTCTATTTGAATGATTTCATGCTCATCCAAAACCCTATTATTATTTACAGTTTGAGCAACTTTTAAATTTCAGATATTTCTATATTGTAGTCTAATGTCAGTAATGTGTTATTTATACATGGTCCAATTAAAAAAATGAAAACTTAGAAGATTTTCTTAAAAACTTAAATTACAAATTACATAAGCATTTACGTATGAACTCGAGAACAATAATGGATTACTATTTTTGAATGTTTTAGTGAGCAGGAACAGCAAAAATTGATTGGTTTTAGATATTTTTAGAGAAAACATCACCACTTTGAGGTATATTCCTATTGATTCGAATTATAGCTTTCATAATAATATAGCTAGTTTAAATTTTATGGTTGATAGATTAATTAATTTTCCTTTAAACAAAGAATTAAAATTAATTAGAGAGGTGTCCGAAGTACATGACTATAATAAAAATATTGTAGATATATTAATTAGAATACATAGATTTATATAATTATTAAAAGAAAGTTTTACTTTTTAAAAGGAACAAAATAAAAATGAATTCGTGGTAATACCATTTGATGCTCAGTTAACACGAGAGCTAGTCAAGAGTTTGATGTTAACGTATTCTGCAAACCATATAATAAATACAAAATCAAATATTAATATCTAAAATTTCCACTATATTAAAAATGTATGTATGACAATTGTTTCGGCACATAGTACCTTTTTCAAACTAGAACTATATGGTCCTTTCTTTGCTGACTCTGTAGTGTTTTATTGGTATTTTGGATAAACATCTGATTGGTAACACTTATTTAAATACCAGATATTTTGTGTGCACACCTTACTTCTTAACTGTAGTTTAAAGTAATATGAGATTAATCTGTTGCTGAAGCTTCAATAATAAATTTAAATAAGGTAGCCGATACTCGATGGAAATTCATTTTAATTAAATAAACAAAGATTAACGTCTAAAATTTCCATTATTTTGAAATTTGTATGTATAACAATTGTATGTATAACAATTGTTTCGATACACAGTGCCTTTTTCAAATATAGTTCGCAATGAATTTCCATCAAGTATCGGCTACCTCAGTTAAATTTAATATAATAAATTAAGAGAAGTCCTGAGTAATCCATAATATAATGTAGATCAATATGAAAATTTTGAAATATATGAAACTGGTTATCAAAATAATAATCAAAAGTATATTGGGCAAGCTAAAAGTTCAATATTAACCAGGTATAAAGAACACATTGCCTACATTATATATATATATATATATATATATATATATATATATATATATATATATATATATATATGAAGAAATGGCCAACAATGTACTTCAAACGGCTGCTTCAATAGCACCAGAAGAAAAATGTCTCAAACAAACAAAAATCTCCAGTGAGACCATTGATTTAATGAAGAAACGGCGAGCAATGAGAAATGCAGGTAGTGCTTTTGGCAGGGTCGAGTACACTGAGCTCTGCAAAACTATAAGAAAACGTATCAGATAGGACACGCGCCGATTCTATATGCAGCTAGTGCAAAAAACCCTGGAAGAAAACAAAGGAATTAACAAAGCTTAACAGAAGCTGAGAAACAAAAGAACGGAAATATATGCTTTAAAGCGTGAGGATGACACAGTGAGCGGGGCGCGTACCCAAATGTTAGAGATTGTTAGAAAGTTTTATTCCCAGTTATATGAAGATCAGAGCCAGTCAGGGACAGCAATACCCACGGAAGAACAATATATAATGCCAGATATCCTAGTGGAGGAAGTAACAAATGCTATAGAATTGATGAAGAACGGCAAGGCTCCAGGAAAGGATAGTGTAACTGTCGAAATGCTAAAAGCTGGTGATCGGACGTTACATAAAACACTGGCAAAATTATACTCAAAATGCCTCAAAGAACAAAAAGTACCTGACTTATAGAAAAATACAGAAGTGATCCTTTTACATAAAAAAGGAGCACAGGAAGATTTAAAGAACTAGCGTCCAATAAGCCTCCTATCAGTGATGTACAAAGTTTTCATTAAGATAATTTCTAAAAGAATATTAAAAAAACTGAATGACGCACAACCAAGAGAACAAGCAGGATTCAGAAGTGGATTCAGTACAATGGATCACATCCAGGTTATACAGCAGGTCATAGAAAGGCACAACGAATACACCATGCCACTGTGCTTGGCTTTTATCGACTACGAAAAAGCATTTGATTCCATCTCAAAGCATGCGATAATATATGCACTGCTTATCCAAGGTGTAGAGAGAGCCTATGTAAACCTATTAGAATCGATATATGATGGAGCTACAGCCACAATTCACCTTGATGATCTTGAAGTGGGAATTAATATAGAACGAGGTGTACGGCAGGGTGACGCAATATCGCCTATTCTTTTTTCGGCTGGCCTTGAAGAAGTATTCCGTAAATTGGATTGGGAACAGGATGGTGTAAAGATCAATGGTGCTAACTTAAACCACCTTAGATTTGCAGATGATATTATTCTCATTTCACAAGACCCAGAGGAGTTGCAAAGACGCATACAAGAACTGCAAAGGGCTGGCGAACCATTTGGCTTGAAAATAAACCTGAAAAAGAGTCAGGTTATGTTCAATAACTTCGCTCAGGACAGAAGAATTTCAGTTTTAGGAAGTGATTTAGAGATTATGGACAGCTTTATATATCTTGGGCAGAGGATTTCAATCGAGGGGAATACCGCCCGGGAGATGGAACGGCGTGTTAAATGTGGCTGGCAGGCATTTGGTAGGCTCAACATAGTGTTTAAGAGCAGACTCCCACTTTGCCTGAAAAGAAAAGTATTCGATCAGTGCGTTGTACCCGTTATGACATATGGAAGTGAAACCTGGACACTCACATCGCAATCAATTCAAAAACTTCGGGTGGCACAGAGGGGAATGGAAAGATGTATGCTTGGCATTACAAGACGAGACAGAAAGTCCTGCGCATGGATCAGGGAACAATCAAAAGTCTGTGACATCACTGGAAGAGTAAAACAATTGAAATGGAGATGGGCAGGCCATATAGCGAGTAAGTATATTGGACCCGAGTGGCAGAGGAAAGCCCAGGACCGTGAAGGTTGGAAGCATGCTGAAGAGACCTTCATCTTGCAGTGGATCGATAAGGGCTGATGATGATGATGATGATGATATATATATATATATATATATATATATATATATATATATATATATATATATATATATATATACTCAAAATATCTCAAACAACAAGTAGTACCCAGCTTATGGAAAAATGCAGAAGTGATTCTTTTACACAAGAAAGGAGCACGGGAAGATTATATATATATATATATATATATATATATATATATATATATATATATATATATATATATATATATAAGCTCAAAAGATAGCGTAGTGGGGCCGTGGAGAGAGATATTTTAATACCAAAAATCTTTCGTCCGTACTTCGACGTGCCTCTGTTCGTTTCAAAAGCAGCCACCACCATCACGTCGAGACAAGTACCTCCCAGAACCGATTTCTGGCCTCACAGCCGTCGTCAGTTGGGCTTGAGTCTAACACAAGGAGGCAGCTGAATTGAAACGAACAGAGCAAGGCTAAGTCAACTAGCCATATTGCCAGCGGATTGCAATCTCAATGCAACTCGCGCCATCGTATGGTGGATATTCGCAGCAGTCGGAACTACGCGATTCATTCTTCAGGTATACCCAAGAGTTAGCATAGTGGAGCCGTAGAGAGAGATATTTGAATAACAGAAATCTTTCATCCATACTTCCACGTACCTCTGTTCGTTGAAATCAAACCGTCGTCATCACGTCGAGACAAGTATCTCCCAGGGCCGGTTTCTGGCCTCACAGCCGTCGTTAGCTGAGCTTTAACGCAAGGACAGTGCAATAGAAACGAACGGAGCCAGACCAAGTAAACTGACCTATTCAGCTGAAGTTGAAAATTCGTCAGAATAGAATCTAACTCTTTTTGAGTGTGAGTTAGAGTCAATACGTTCCAGACAAAGTACTTAAGAACAACAATTCCGAACTTCCAAATTCTTGCAACTAAACGCACGCCTCTAATACTTTGCAGCCCGCCATCTAACAAATCATACTTAATCATGTCTCTCATTTGTGAATCATCTGGTCATTACTGTATTTGTGTGTCAGAGCCAAAACCTCTCGTATGGGGGTTTAACTCTCGTATGGGGGTTTTAAAAATATGTAGAATCGCAAAACGCTCAAACAGATTTCCGTAAAATGCATATTTTTATCTCATTAATCATCTACAGAAAATTTTAATATCGCCTTAATTTTCAACTGATTTTTAACATTCAAACTGCAACAACCTAAAAAAATACCAATTGTGATTTAGAAAAATGTTTAGATATTCTTTCCAAATATAAACAAATTAAATATTAAAGCTGTTTACTTATTTTCGAAACCGCAATCTGGAAATTTAAATCAAATCATTTGCGAGAAAGACCGAGAACGGGCATTTTTTTTTCCTTTCGTCCCGGACCAGATAAAATTGCATCTGATATTAACTTCGTTTCGAAGCTGTTAATTTAAATTTTCAAATTATCATATTGCAGGGGAAATTTGATAGACATTCAAAACCGACGGATTGTGATGCTTCAATTAAAACAAACATTTTAATTTCTGAAGTCATCAAATAAATAGTTTAGTTGCTGGGGAAGTTTTTTTTAATCCGCATTTTAAGAAAATGGCAGCGTATTTAAAATTGCAATATATGAAATCTTTCAATGTTAATACGTGGGTTACTTCGATTTATTTAGCACACAATAAGAAGAATATATATCAAACACATATTATTCCTATAGACTAATCGAACGAACCTGGATTGTTGCCTTTCATTTACCTGAAATTATGCATATGCACTTGATCTACTTACACAGAAAATGTTATTTTGAGCTAGATTTCTAGCCAAGTGGACGTTACTGGTAATGTGATAGTATTTTGGGTTGCAAAAGATGTAACTCGACATACAGTGATAGACACATCAGTCAGCAAGCACAGAGATATTATTACCTACCTTAATAACAAATTAGTAGAGGCGTTGTCGACTAAATACACTGAAAACAATAGTTTCTTAAAAAGATTAAAGTAAAACTACCTCATTTGGAGATCATCATACAGGCTTACAAAGCAAGTTACTATAATAATGCAGATTAAGAATTAGTCATGGGCTTTTACACATAGTTATCTGCCAGAGACAGGTATCTACAGGTACTCCTTATTGTCAAACGTGTCACAGACCCCTCACAGTTGAAGACATCGATAATAAATGTACACAATATCATTTAATCAAAATGAATATGGGGTTACAGGAGATGTTGAGGCTAACCTTACACCAACCGATCTCATCAGAAAAATACTATATTAGGATTACTTAAGAAGATATAAGCCGCATAGCATGATTATATATATATATATATATATATATATATATATATATATATATATATATATATATATATATATATATATATATATATATATAACTTTAAATTCAAATAACACAACAACCAAATTAGATGCCTTATGATGATGCAAAAATCAAGCGGATGGTCCTAAACTTTACAGTTTACCCAAAACACACAAAACAGAAATCCCATTGAGATCCATAGTAAGTAAGTATTTTCGGCTCTCCAACACAAAATTTGAAAAAATATCTAGCAAATATCAGGCAACCAAGCGTTAATCTTGCCGAGTTCTATGTTCGAAACTCGAATTAAGCATTTCCAACTAGAAGATACAATCTTACTAGCAAGCCTGGACATTGTTTCACTATATCGAAATATTCCTATTAACAACGCTCTGGACCAAATTTCGTGAACGAAGACTTTCCACTATACGTGGTGGAACTCTCCGAACCCTGCCTGAAGAACACATATTTTTGCTTCAACCAGCAGATCTACAGACAGATCAACGTTGCTCCAATGGGATCTTCACTATCACCCTTTATAGGCAATCTGTTCATGACAGACTTTGAAACAAAAGCATTAGCCAACGCTCCTTTAAAACCTAAACTTTGGAAACGCTTCGTAGGTAATATATATTTATAATATGCCTCACGGTAACGAACTTCTGATTGACTTTCTAACCCAATTGAACGAAGTCTACCCCAGAATACAGTTCATCCTGGAAGTCGAACAGGATAGAAAACTACCGTTTTTGGATCCCCTCATAACAAGACAACTTTCTGGAACCCTCGAATATACAGTGAATAGAAAGCGAACTCACACCGATCGATACCTCGACGCCAAATCCCATCATCACCCTTCTCAAATCCAAGCAGTAGCGAACCCTTGATTTCCAGATTCTTTCGACTAACACTACCATATACACAAAACGAGGAACTACCAAAATTTTCCACAGCCCTTTCACCGTCAGAAAACTCAAACACGAAGAACAATAGAGGATCAAAAACCACAACCACTAAAGATCCTGCCACCATACGTAAAAGGAATCATTGATAGGATAGGCAGACTACTAAGAAAATATAAGATCAGAACAGTCTACAAGCCGCACAAAACTGTCGCAAACATTCTAAAACACCCCAAGGACAAAGTTAGACTGGAAAATTATGGGGTATATAACATATCCTGTTCCGACTGCAACAGAACATACATAGGACAAATAAACAGACAGATCTTGGTCAGAATTCAGAGATATAAAAACAACTTAATAAACAAACAAACCACATCCGTTCTGTTCCAGCACTATCTAAAACGAGGACATAAAATCAATTTTAAAAGAGCCAAAGAAATAGCGAACATTGAAAACTACAAGGTGTGAACATTCAGATAAGCCCTTGAAATAGAAAAAAGGGGTGAGCTAAATCCGCGAACCGACGCTCGCAACATTCCAAAAGTATGAAAATTGCTCCTGAAAAAATAACAAATTCGGTATCGCGGCGACGAGGACAAATCAATAAACCGACGCCCGGCAGCGGAGCTGAGACCCGCGAACAGCACCGAACTACCTGATACAATCTGCGCAGTCGTTGGCCGCGTATAAGAGTAAGAGCAACGACCCATGCACGTTAGTTGGGCTCTTCACTCGAATTGGGCAACACTTGAAAATGCCAAATGAAATTTTGGTGAAATGTCGTGAATTTAAAAAACACTTGTTTTTCACTGACTATTATTTTTTCACTAAAAATGTCTATATTAATTCAAAAGGCTTCTTCCTATATGAAACCTTCTTACTAGATTTATATTGTCGAGGAGCTGGTCTGCCTCCAGATTGTTGTCTGTCTCCTACTGTTTGAGAAGGATAACTTGTGGTGGAGTTTTTCATATCACACCTGGTGAAATGCCACGCCAAGAAAAACTCTTCACTCTTCCAATGCTTTTTCGATAATGCTGATTATTCTGTGGACTTAAGCTACTGTAGAATGCTTACTTCTAAATCCAAACTGAATGTCTAGGATTAGATTATTTTTTCAACGATGGGTCACAGTCGTTTTAGAAGCAATATTTCAAAGAGAAATCGGTCAATACGATGTGGTTTAATTAGATTTGGGGGGCGATGTTGCCTGGTTTATGTATAAACCCTATTTCTGTCACTTTTTATAGTTTAGGCATATGATTACATGCAACATTAAATAGATTGGTAAGCTTTACCATAGCTTTCTTTGGTAGATGCTGCAATACTTCTCCGGATATTCAGTGAATTAACGTTGTCGTTAATATTAATGTGTTAAGTGAATTCATTTTTAGATTACATCTACACGAAAATGCGCATACTTAAAAAACACAGAAAAAAAAAGGAAATCGATTTATTATCTTTCAAAAAATGTTCTCGTTCCGCATTAATAGCAAGTGTTTGAATGAGATTTCGAAACATTTATAGAGCTTCGAAGTGAACAATGGTCTGAACGGATATTAAAAATCGGCCTTTATAGAAATAATTTTTTAATATTTGGAAACAAAGCAAACATACAAAACATACAAACAAACAAAACATACATACAAGTTTTAAATATAGTGGAAATTTAGATATTAATCTTGGTTTTTTATTTAATTATATTTTATTTAAAAAGTATCTGACTTTTCATTCTACCCTTTATATAAAGCTCCAAAAAATACATATAACTAACAATATTATACACCAGAAATATTTAGATCAAAGCAAATTTGTCATGACTTATATTACTTCGAACATGTTAAGCTCATACTTACCACCACGGTCGTAGCCAGGATTTAGTTTTGGGAGGGGGGGGGGGGGGTAGTTTGAAGTAAATAAAACAACAAAAATATACTTACATGAAATATAATATATATATATATATATATATATATATATATATAATATATATATATATATATATATATATATATATATATATATATATATATATATATATATATATATATATATTCATCGGAAAAATTACGACATATTTATAAAGTTCTTAACTTTAAATGAAATGGTTAAATTAATTTCGTTCCTCTGCGCTAAATCTAAAACCATTAAAGAAGAAATCTTCGGCTTTTTCTTTTAAATATATCCACTGCTTCATCTGCATGAATTTCTGTTCCATAGTGAATGTTCATGAGAACCTAACCATTAAGTCTGCTTTCACTTGTAGTGTTTTGTAAATAGTTTTTCAGTTTCCTTAGGCTCGAGAAATACCTTTCTGGGGTAGCAGTGGATACAGGAATGGTAGCCAAGATTTGTAGTAATGTGTAAATATTAGGATAAAGGTTTTTATCGCACATATCTAGGCATTCCAAACTAGATTTCGGGGTAGGCGAGATACTTGTCATCACTGTTTTCCATACTTCAAGTTCTGCTTTAACCACTGATATGTTGCTTTCGGGAAGCAGTGACGAGTACATGGAAATTGCTTCTTCAATTTCAGAACTGGCAGTAAAATTTGAAGGTAATACACCAGATAATACTGATACTACTTTACGATGTTTGGTAAACCTTTCAACCAATTGTTGAATTGTATGATCAAGAAATGGAATGAACAAATAATTTTGTAATACGTGCATACATCCAATGCAGGAATGTTCAGTCTATTTAATTGTCTTCCGACGACGCGTGGCATTCGCAGTATACCACCATTTTCTTCCAGTAAAACCTTTGCGTCTTCATAGAGATGAAGATATTCGACGTCAGTGTTGTTTCTTAGGAGTTGTAAGACATTAATAACATCATCTACATGTTTGAATGCCGTGATAAGATCGATGTCAATTGTCTGTAATCGTATTGATAGCGACAATGTATAGCTCAAAACTTTTTGAAGAATTACTAAACACATCACAAAATCCGAAGATCGAAGCGTACTTAGCAATTGGGCGGCTTGTTGCGATTTTTCCTTATTGTGATTAAATTGGAGTTCTTCGAGAGCATTCACAATCGCTGAATAAATTTCCCTGAATCTTATAATAGCTTCATGTTTGTGGACCCATCATATTTCACATATTGAGAGCAAGCTTTTTTGGTTACTGACGGGTAGTAGCTCTTGAATTTTTTCTTTCAACAAAGCAGTGCGTTGAGCAGAATGTCGAAAGTAGGAGCCAACAGACTGCACAATCCCAATGCAATTTCGGACATTTGCTAATGAACGTGAATCAGCAATAGCAAGGTTGAGAGAGTGTGCACTACAGTGTACATAAAGAGCAAGAGGACATTCTTGGCGAACATAAGCTTGGTGCAAATACCCACTCATAGCTGCAGAACATTCAAGTCCATGCTTTTTCAGAGCTGTAATAATAAGATTTGCGAGACCAGATCCTGAAACATCGACCGTTGGAATGTACTCAAGGAACATCTCTTTAAGTATATGGTGGTTATTATCTGTAAAATCAACATATCGAAGACATAAAGAGACTTGTTCTACACGTCCGATGTCGGTGGTTCGGTCAGCCAGAATCGCAAATAGTTTGGCTTTCTTTACTTTTTCAATTATTTTATGTTCAATTAATTCACCACAAATGTCAATTATTTCGTTTTGGATCTGAGGGCTTGTGTACAGGGCATTCTTCTGTGAAGTATTCAAATGTTCAGCCAGATCTTTATCTCCAGACTCAGCCGCAAACCGCAACAGGGCTCTAAAATTACCATCATTCTGTAGTGGTTGTTCAGGTTCTGGTGTTTCCGGCGTAATTTGTATGCGCCCCGAATCGATTTTACCTCTGAAGGAGATGCCTTGTTTGCCGCAAAAAAATATTGCTTTTACGATAGGGATTAGTTTCTTTCGATTCTCCTCTTGTTGTCTCTTTCTTTCAGAAGACAGCTGTTCAGTGACCGAAAAAACTTGCGAAGACATTACTTTTAGAAAGTTATCTGCCAGTTCTGAATTTTGCTTGCGGTATCCCGATTTCGCATAAGTTTCAAATATTTCTAGGACATTTTTCCACTTACAAAAAGGTTCGGTTACCAACTGGCCGATCCTTTGATGACCGTCTTTACCTTCATCAAGCGAACGTCCCATTACCACGCAAACTCTGCAGTATGCTCCACTTTTATATTCCGAATATGACAACCAAGGGAATCGCTCCCACTATTTCAATTGAAAGCGCAAGTTTCGTTTTGTGGAAATAGGAAACTTATAATCTCTGGGTGGGTTCCATGGCGTTTTTAAAATTTGGACTTAAAAATATTCATCCAAGATTGTTTCTTGATTCGCGTAAAAACCAACATCCAACTTAGCTACAGTTGTAAAAGATGAGGTAACAGGCAAGCTGGCTTGTTGCAGACTAGATGTAGATTCGGCTGTTGAAAGTATCAAACAGGGCACCAGCGACATGGCATCGATTTCAACATTCGGTATTGTGATTGAGGTCGAGGTCGAGGGCCCGCTTGTCATCACAGTCTTCTTATCAGCATGCAAGGTAGCTGAAGCTTTGATAGCTAAATCCAAATTTGTTTCTTTATTAGAAACCCCTTGACTACACCACTTTTTCCAGTAGTCAATACCTTTAAGTTTATCACCCTTCCTTTCTTTCCCCTACATTTTTCGACAGTAATAATGATTCACGTATCTATGCTTAACAAGGTCACCGAATAACATTGCACTAAAATTACTCACTTACACGGTACACTTAATTCTCTTCACTATTCGTTCAGCACTTTTCACTTATATTCGCTTTGAGTTCGCATGGAACAATACTGCCGTAAGCGCGGTCACGCGCCTCTTATATAGCAGCCCAGTAGTAGACGTCCAGAAACTACCACAAACTTCCACAAAGCTCCGCTCATTCCGACCGAGCGGCGAATAATCGAGAAACAACTCAAAGTTTCCATACGATACAAAATAGTTCGACTACTCGACAAGAGATGGCGTTACTGTGCTCAACGTCCACTAGTTCGGATATATACTCAATTCAAATGTAATAATTTCACTCTCTTCACTCTTCATATTTTTTCGGTATAATATTAGGTAATATTTGACTTATTTCGGGGGGGGGGGGTTTGAACCCCCAAAACCCCCCCTTGGCTACGCCCGTTCTTACCACAGCAATTTAATATATGTTAATTCAACTTTAGGCAAAGGCACCTTAACCGTCTTGGCATAAATGTAATTAACTACTAATGTGCATTGGTTAGTTTGGCCGTAGTCTGCTTGACAATTGAAATATAATTAATTGTGACAAAAATTGAAAATTACTTTGTCTTAAATTCTATTTATCTGGTTAATTGCAGTGTTTATGATCCCTATTGCATTGGAAATTTGATTAAAATCTCTAAAGTTTTCAAATAAAGAAAATCTTGCTTAAAACCCCTTTATTGAACTTAACTAGTTTCACCACGTCGCTTGACTGAGGTTTAACCATTGATTTTGCTGATCTATGTTATTAGAAAATACACATTTTTTATTTACAATAGTGAGAATAACACGTATTGTTCAAATATAAAGCGTTTTCCATTAAGAGTGTCAGAGCTTCGACAAACTTCGACAGTGCATTATATAAATTTACCATGGAAAAATACTCGATACGTAAATTGAGCTTTAGAACCGTTGAAAGGCGACTCCCACTTGGTGGAAAAACAGATTCTTTTAGGCTGATAAAAATCCTCAAATGATTTAGAAGTTACCTCTTTATCATTAGAAAGTCATTGTTTGGTGCGGTGTTTGATGGACGATTATGGAAATCGTGTTACAGTTATGGTGATATTTGGCCTAAACTGAGAAATATGAATATAAATAAAGTTTTTTTTTGCTGATGATCTAGCAATTTTGTCTCAAGATGTATTAACGGCACAGAAACAGATTGAAATCTTAAAGAAATAGCAGAAAAGGTAGGACTCCAAATTTCCTTTGAAAAGACACAATACATGACCTGCAACAGACTAAGAACACCATTTCTAAAAACAAAATATGGTAACATCAGACGAGTCTCTCAATTCAAATATTTGGGTGAAATAATCATGGAAAATGGGTTGGAAAAAGCGGCCAATAAGAGTAGATGTCAAAAAATGGAAACGGCATTGAGACTTACACAAAAAATGCCTATCTAAAAACACAAAACTGAGACATTATAACACAGTTATTAAGCCAGAATGTCTATATGAGGCAGAAACGCTCATTTTGAATAGAAAGAGAGACATCGAGGACATTGAAAAGAAGGAAAGAAAAATCATAAGAAAAATCCTAGGCCCCAAACAAATAAATACAACAACATACCGACTTCGAGAAAACCAAGAAATCAAACAATACACAGATATACATAGCGATATGAGAAAAAGAAGACTTAAGTTTTACGGACACATAAAACGGATGAATCCAAATAGGCTAACTAGACAAATAGTCGAATTTTATGAAAATAGGAGTAGAGCTAAAGTAGAAATAATTAAATGGATTGCTGCAATTAAAGAGGACCTAAGATCAGCAAATATTACGAAAAGTGAAATTCAGGATAGAGGCTGTTTCAGACACAAGGTTGACGTTTGGAAGGTTGGCCAGAGAGAAAAATGTAGGAAGACTCTAATTGTACTTCGCGTGGTCCACCCGGGCCCATACGTGAATAATAATAATAATAATAAAGTTTTTTTAACAAAATGGTAGGACTTGTTACAAATCTCGCTAGATAATTGGTTTATTGGAAGAAAAGTTTCCTGGACGCCTTATGTTTCGTGGACGCACATAATGTTAAATGGGCCTGCAGAATGCGTTCCACCAGACAAGGCGTGTCGGGTATTTGAACGACATTATTATCAAAACATAATGACAGTGTTTGTTCTTAAAGAGGAAATAAAGATTTTCGGAATATCGCTTATAGTTATCATTATGCCTCATTTTAAAGTTCTGACAGTGTTATTGGAAAACTCTTTATAATGATTGATTCAATAACAAACTTACCTAATTTGCAAAACTTACTGTTTTACGATAATAATTTATTTCTAATAGATCACTAAATTTTGCTTGTTATTTTTTACTGGTTTAAAAAAAAACTCCCTTTTTTCAGCCTATAACAAAATATATTATTATTATTCACGTATGGGTCCTGGTGGACCACGCAAAGTACAATTAGAGGCATTTGTTGTTGTTAGCCTTTCTTTGCGCCCATACTAATTTCCTTCTTTCGCTATCAGCTTTTTTCCTTTTGTCAGAACAACAAAAGCTATTTGGAAAGTGGATAAATAAGCGCTATGAGCTTTTTTCCTTTCGTCAGACCAAGTTGTTCCAGTCTTCCTACATTTTTCTCTCTGGCCAGTCTTCCAAACGACAACCTTGTGTCCGAAACAGCCTTTATCCTGAATTTCATTTTGTGTAATATTTGCTGATTTTAGGTCCTCTTTAATTGCAGCGATCCATTTAATTATTTCTACTTTAGCTCTACTCCTATTTTCATAAAATTCGACTATTTGTCTAGTTAGCCTACCCGGATTCATCCATTTTATGTGTCCGTAAAACTTCAGTCTTCTTTTTCTCATATCGCTATGTATATCAGTGTATTGTTTAATTTCTTGGTTTTCTCGAAGTCGGTATGTTGTGTTATTTACTTGTTTGGGGCCTAAGATTTTTGCTATGATTTTTCTTTCCTTCTTTTCAATGTCCTCGATGTATCTCTTTCTATTCAAAATAAGTGTTTCTGCCCCATATAGACATACTGGTTTAATAAATGTGCTGTAATGGCTCAGTTTTGTGTGTTTAGATATGCATTTTTTGTTGTAAATATTTTGTGTAAGTTTCAATGCCGTTTCCATTTTTTGACATCTACCCTTATTGGCCGCTTTTTCCAACCCACTTTCCATGATTAATTCACCCAAATATTTGAATTGAGAGACTCGTCTGATGTTGCCATATTTTGTTTTTAGAAATGGTGTTCTTAGTCTGTTGCAAGTCGTGTATTGTGTTTTTTCAAAGGAAATTTGGAGTTCTACCTTTTCTGCTGTTTCTTTTAGGATTTCAATCTGTTTCTGTGCCGTTAATACATCTGGAGCCAAAATTGCTAGATCATCAGCAAACGCCAGACAATGTATTTTGAT
The DNA here is from genome assembly GCA_031761425.1 of Cosmopolites sordidus. Taxonomy (NCBI): domain Eukaryota; kingdom Metazoa; phylum Arthropoda; class Insecta; order Coleoptera; family Curculionidae; genus Cosmopolites; species Cosmopolites sordidus. Next base: position 56,750 of record JARFXV010000959.1, on the reverse strand, counting down.
GTTGGTTCTCCCCAGTTTAATGGGCTGGTCAATATTCAGGGCCGACTTTTTTACACGCCGCACCTGTATTATTTTTTCTAGTACACAGTTAAATAAGAGTGGCGAGACTCCATCCCCTTGTCTCACCCCCATTTTAATTTCGAAGGGCTCTGAGATGTCACCCATGAACTTAACTTTTGACCTTGTGTAAATTAATGTTGCTTTAATAATTGCCAGCGTTTTCAGATCTAGTCCTTGTTCTTTCAAGATTTGGAATAAAGATTCGCGGTCAATAGAATCATATGCTTTTTTGAAATCCACAAATGTACAGACGAGATTTTTATTGTACAGTTTTCGATATCTTAGGATCAACTTTAGATTCAGTATCTGTTCAGGGCAGGATCTGCCCGGTCGAAAACCTGCTTGATATTCACCAATTTTAGATTCTAACTGTCCCTGTCCTCTGTCTAGTAGACATTGAGATAGAATCTTGTAACAAACTGGTAGAAGAGATATCCCTCTGTAGTTGTTTATCTTCTCCTTTCTTGTGTAGTGGATGGATTTGAGCATCTTTCCAATCTTCTGGAATCCGTTCGTTTCGCCAAACTTCTTGTAGAATTTGGTTATTTCCTTGATTGTTCAGATCATTCAGATTGTTCAGATCAAAAGTTCAGCAGTGAAGTTTTGTTATTTTTAAGGCTTGATTTGCCTAATTATTTCATCTTCAGGTAGTAATGAATCTGAGTTTATTTGTTTAGGGTTTAGTGTTGGTAATTTGTTTAAGGGCTCAGGACAATTTAGTATTTGTTCAAAATATTTCGCAAGTTCTTTGCAATTGTCTTGGTTTTTAGAGTTAATTGTCCGTTTTCCTTTTGGAAGCCAAGACTTTGGGGTTGTTAGCCTGTTAATTTAGTTTGAAATATTTTGTAAATATTTCAACATATAATGTATATATTATAATATAGAAATATATATTCTGATCGATTATGTATAGCCCATTCCCATCCGGGAGTGCTTGTTATTTTTAATCAACTTCATTATGCCGTAAAACGCCTTAGGCTTATCGACGAAAAACCTATTCAGGTGCCTTTTAACACTCTCCTCGTCAGTAATGATATTCTTGAAAAGATTTAAATCAATCCCGACTGAGCTACTGAGGCGGGGACCATTACTAACGTCGAAACCACTTTTCGCACACGCATTCCGTTAAAACATGATCCCCATTTATAGGAAAACTTATTATAAGTTTTGACAAGCTCAGAGGTCGTTTTTTTTGTATTTTTGAAACAAAAAAAGAAAATACAGGGTGATTCAAAGAGTTGTTCATTTTTGGTTACGCTGTAGAAAATTTGGTAGGAAGGGTAGAAAGGTAGGGTCCATCTTAAAGGATAGTTTGCCTCAGGGAAATTTAGTTCAAAACTTTGAGAGAGTAAGAGCTTCCGTGCATCAACAACCAAATGTATCGACTTGAAAGCGCGTAGCTGCTTAAAACATGACGACATCGTTCAGTTAGTGCAACAAAATTCAGATAGTGCAAGATTTGAAGCCGACGGATCAAGCCGATAGATTTTTATTCAACAACATCTTATTCTGCGATGAGACTCAAATCCACCTTAATGGCATGTCAATAATAAAAATTGTCACCCTAAAGAGAAATATGAAAGGCCTGTTCATAGCCCGAAGGTCACAGTTTAGGCTGCAAAGTATGTTCGAAGACTACGAAGGCCGCGCAGTAACAGTGATTCTCCGTGTTAGGTCGACATACTTCAAATTTTTTCACTCGTTTTCTTCAAACATTTGAATGATATACTAAGGACAATTGTATACTAAGGACACTTGGTTCCAACAATTTCTGAGCCATCTGCCACACTTCTAACCTCTGTTTGGCCGTTGTTCGGGCGCTTTTTCCGGAAAAATTAATTTTTCGAAGAGTAGACATTCAGTACAAAGCCCTGATCTAACTCCCTGTAATATTTTTTGAGAGGATAACTTAAAAGTCAAGCATACCGCAACCGCCCCACCACTCTAGAAGAATATTCGGTAAGAAATAAAAGCCATAACTGCAGACACTTGCCGCCGTGTAGTGGTAAATTTTAGACGTCGGCTTGAGGAGGCCCACGATATAAAAGGAGCACATTTAGACAATGTATATTTTAGAACATGAATTTCTAAGAGTTTTTGTAAATTTTAAGAATAAATTTGTTAAAATTGATCAATTTTTTTTTTATTTCATTTCAAAAAGTTAACAACTCTTTGGATCACCCTGTATGGAGACATTGACATACAAAATATCTATTCTGCATATTATTTTCACCTAATTTTTTCATTTGTTGCTGACACTAGTTACGCTCGTTTACGCTAGTTGGTTTAATTTTGTGATGGAGTAGCTTCAAATAATAAAACCAGTTTATGGATTAGCAGTACTGAATCCACGTTAATAATTTGATTTAATTACAGTTACCTTAAGTATAGAGGCTCCATATTATAACAAAAAAGCCATCTTTAATTTATGATTACTCTTGAGTTTGGTTGTTTATTCATCCACTATCAGTTGTTTTGTTCAATGTTTAGTTTGTCTGCCGAAAGCTATTTGTGTATGGAAAATGCTACACTTTATGATATTGAGGAGTGGTTTAAAAATGTTATAAAATTCCATTAAAAATTCGAAATTAGAACTGGAGTGAGACAAGAGGATGGACTCCCGCCACTCTTATTTAACTGTGTTCTAGAAAAAGTAATACAGGAGTGGCGTGAAAAAAAGTCGGCCCTGAATATTGAGCTGCCCATTAAACTGGGAAAAACCAACATCAAAATAGATTGTCTGGCGTTTGCAGATGACAGCACAGAAACAGAATGAAATCCTAAAAGAAACAGCAGAAAAGGTAGGACTCCAAATTTCCTTTGAAAAGACACAATACATGACCTGCAACAGACTAAGAGCACCATTTCTAAAATCAAAATATGGCAACATCAGACGAGTTTCTCAATTCAAATATTTGGGTGAAATAATCATGGAAAATGGGTTGGAAAAAGCGGCCAATAATGGGAGATGTCAAAAAATGGAAACGGCATTGAAACTTACACAAAATATTTACAACAAAAAAATGCCTGTCTAAAAACACAAAACTGAGACATTACAACACAGTTATTAAGCCAGAATGTCTATATAAGGCAGAAACGCTCATTTTGAATAGAAAGAGAGACATCGAAAAATTATAAGAAAAATTGTATGCCCTAAACAAATAAATAACACAACATACCGACTTCGAGAAAACCAAGAAATCAAACAATACACAGATATATATAGCGATATGAGAAAAAGAAGACTTAAGTTTTACGGACGTATAAAATGGACGAATCCGAGTAGGCTAACTAGACAAATAGTCGAATTTTATAAAAATAGAAGTAGAGCTATAGTAGAAATAATTAAATGGATTGCTGCAGTTAAAGAGGACCTAAGATCAGCAAATATTACACAAAGTGAAATTCAGGATAGAGGCTGTTTCAGTCACAAGGTAGACGTTTGGAAGGTTGGCTAGAGAGAAAATTGTAAGAAACCTGGAACAACTTGATCTGACGAAAGGAAAAAAGCTCATAGCGAAAGAATGAAATTAGCATGGGCGCAAAAGAAGGCTAACAACAACAAACGCCTCTAATTGTACTTCGCGTGGTCCACCAGAGCCCATACGTGAATAATAATAATAATAAAAGAAAGTATCTTTCTACCGTCTAAAAAATTGTTAATGTTATGAATGGTTGCGCTGTAGATAGAGCTGTTTGGTAGGAGGGGTAGAAAGGTGGGATCGAACTTAAAAGATAGTTCGGCTCAGGGAAATTTACCTTACAGCGCCACACGGGAGTAGTGCGATTGCTTTGTGTACCCGAGTATTACTATAAAAAGAATTCCGCCATTATTGCGCGTCATAGGTTTCGACAACATTTTAATATGCACGATGTTCGGCAATGTCCAAGCGTTCCGTTGATTAAGGGGGGAAATAGGGGGGAAAATATTTTTTTTTATCGCGTAAAGAAAATATATTTTCTATTCATATCTTGAGGTCATTTTATACATATATCCAAGAGTATATTATCAAGTTTTCAAATATTTTCATCGAAAAATAACGATGATATATAATAATATATCAGCTGCCGCGTATTGATATCAGTCGTCATCCGGCTAGGCAATTTGTGTACATTCTGGAGGTCACAATTTTCATCTGGTATCAATTTTTCAAAAAATTAACTTTTTTTATAAATGTCTCTTTTATTGACTTTCCACAAAAAATCGAATATTAAAATTTCTTTTTGAGGAATGTGAAAATTTAGTATGATTTTTTGACCATTTTTTTGTACTCAATTTTGCAATAAAAAATAGTTGAAATGAAGATATTGTTTAGGATTGAGGTTTAAATAAAGCATATTTATATAAAGAAACTATTTGCTGAGTATGATAACTATTGATCAAAAACTGTAGGAGCTAGAGCGTACACAAATTCGAAAAAAGTAGTTTCGAGAAAAATGCGTTTGAAAATAAAAGTGGCAGCAAAGGTAAATTTAAGGCAGTAATGAATCAATTTAAACAACTTACTGGTTAATCAGCTATTCCAGCACGTTAAAAGAAATAAAAGAACATTCGCTAACGTTCTTGTTTCTTTCCAATACCTTTCAGATTAATAATGAATGACTACCTGCTCGACCGCTCCGTACTACATACCACGCGCTCCAACTGTTCGACCAAGGGTTCGACATTTATTTGCCCTCTTAAGCAAAGGGTTCGTAAGTTTGAGGAAATTGGTTCAACGTTAAATAAATACATCTCAGGTCGTCGACGGCTTCGAGAACCGTTGAAAACTTTGAGAGAGTGAGAGTTTCCCAACGTCAACAACCAAATTTATCGACTTGAAAGCACGCAGCTGTTTTAAATATGATGACATTGTCGGTAATTCGCATCCTTCACAAAGATTTTCGCATGTATACGTACAAAATTCAGTTAGGGCAAGATTTGAAGCCGACGGACACCGCTGATAGACTTTTATTCGACAACCTCTTATTCTCTGATGACGCTCAATTCCACCTTGATGGCCACGTCAATAATCAAAATGGTCACCCTAAAAAGTAAATTTTGAAAAATGATTATTCGTCTAATAAATATGATTATTCGTCTCAAAAATATTCTTATAAAATCTGAACTATTGAAATTAAATGGCTGCCATAGCATATTCCTACTTTTTAAGCCGACTCGTAGAACTTCCGACTTGACGGAAACCACTGCCAGTTTATGTATCCAAGTTGCCTAATTAAGACAGTTTAGGAGTTCAAGCAACTTTGGTGAGAGTAAACAAAGCCGGTATTAGCATAGTTTAAGCATATTGCATATAACACATAAAACATATTAACATATTAACATAAAACACATAATTTGATTGAAATGAAAAAATATAAAACATATCGAATACACTACAAATTCCCATCAGTTGCATAATACAGAGAACATTATAAAATTGTATTAAATCACTTTATTAACTTAATTTTCTATATATTTATTCAGAGCCTTCGTTTAATCCCGAAATTTACGTGACTTATAAATGTGGGCAACCAACACGACAAGTCGGTAATGATTAAAACGAATCACTAATTTTTTTGTACAACATCCGTTTATTATATTTTTTCAATTCATATAAATAATTATTTCTTTCAATTGTACAGGGTGGTCTCAAAGTTGAGTCATTTATTTTAACAGGTTGTGAACTTGTGAAGGTAAAAATAACTAATTTTATCAAAAATCATGTATATAAAAGTTGCAAAATAAAGAAGTTGTTAACAGTTACAAAATTTTAAAACAGACCTAACTTTTTGATATTTCCTCTTTGATAACCTCTTTATTTTGCATTTTTTTTATTTTTATAAATTATTTTTGGAGAATTACTTCTTTTTACGAGTTCCACATCCTATTAAAATATGTGACTCAACTTTGAGAACACCCTGTACTATGCAGTTTAACACTAACAACAAAAATAAACACAACATTTAACAAGTCCTACTATTATTTTGAACCAAAAGTAAAAGAATTGTTAAAATAACTCCATCGCAGTAGATTCCATGGATGCAAAAAAGAAAAAGAGATGCGCATGTCGTAGATTTTTTATGGAGAATATTGTTGATGCTGTTATTGTTGACAGCTGTAAAACCTTAGTTTTAAAGTAGTGTTTGAGAATGAATGTAAAATCCTTTTACGAAACTATAGTCACACAAATTTAAAACTAAAAGTGATAGATAACAAAGTATAAAATTATTTTATTCCTTTTTATGCAGTACATCCTTTAAGTTTCTAACAATATTAGTATTTTCCTTGTAATCGATATTTAAATCGCCACATAAAACACCTTTGCAGTTTATTGAAAGGCGTAACTCATAAAAAAAGCTATTGAATTTTCGAAAAAAAATATTAAGTATTAAAAATTATCAATATTAGTATTTAGAGCCCGATACAAATTCAATACACAAATTAAGTCATTCTCAAACTCAATATAAATGACACAAATTTCAGATATATCATCACTACTATATTTATTTGTTCTCTATATCTCTTTAATGCATGAACTCAGCTTATCACTAACAAGTATCATGATTCCACCAGCATTTGAATTTTCTCTACAATAAGCAGTACCCATTTGATAATTATTCATTTTGTACAAATTCATTTTACTCTTTGTTAACCAGTGTTCCGTTATGCAGACCACATCGATCTTCCTTGATTTTATTATATATTCAAAGTGATCGATTTTGTTTCTCAAACTTTGTACATTATAATGTTGGAGCACAGTAGCACATCGATCATCGAAATCAATGTTTTTCCTTTCTATTTCCATTCTACGCTTGTAAACAGGGCAATTCATCTCAAAAGCAGAGTACTCCACATCATATATCACATTTTGTGTAGTGTTTGCCTTCTTACAGTTCATACATTTAAAGTTAGAATTTGTACATTCTCTTGCTACGTGATTGTTTCCTTCGCACCTGAGGCATGCTTCTTCTTCATTACATTCATTTGAACAATGACCATATTCCCCACACTTAAAACATCTATACACCGATATATACTCAAAAACTCGACAAACTGAGAAACCTATGCACAATTCGATTCCATAATGGACCAAAATGTTTTTGGATCGCATTCTAGGATGGCCATTTTTCGCCTTCATTTTTTTCACAACCTTTACTTGTAGAACAGTGTTCTCATGTAAAATGAATTTTATTCTGCTTAAGTAAATGTGCCCTTATGTCTTCCTTACTGATATTTTTTTTCTATGTCTAATATCTTTATATTTGGATATTTATTTTTCGGCGCGTTTATATTGTATTTGCTTTTCAGTTTTTTTTCTACCATGGTTTTTAATTTGATAATCTCCTCTTTAGTATTACATTTCATCAGTATACCATCATCTTTTATACCAACTTCAAGATATGTTGGATTGACGACATGTTTTATGGCTTCTTTGTTTTTTTTTGTCTTGTCTTGCCTTGAGCTCAATAACTAATACTTCACCTTTAGATTTTTTGCTTATTTCTGCATACGTACTTACTGATTCCTCGTTAGTCTTCCGCGTTAGTCTTCCTGCTGTGGTAGTTTCTCCCTTGGTAATTTTTTCTAACTCCTTTTTTATAGTATGTTTGAATTGCTTGAATTCCTTTTTAAATCCATCAGCCCAATTAACACTTTCGACACAACCACGGCAAAACAATTTAAGACCTGGTAAATTCTTTATTATTTCCCGATTAGATGTGCTGAATAAAAATTCTGTTTACAGATACCCTCACATTGAATTATATCAGATTAATTTATTTTAATTTTTTTTCCACATTTACCACATTCATCTGCTATTTTAAATATTTATTTCCGTCCGACGAGTTTATATCGTAGGTTGTTTGTTCGATCAAAGTCCCTTCTCTTATCACTGAAATAGAATATTTGGGAAAACATTATTGTAATTGTGTTTTTGGAAGCTTTGAATTGTTATTTTCTTACTGTGGATAGGATCTCCCTATTCTTGAAAAGACAGCCTATATCGGTACCCTGAAGAGCCTGAACATCGAGAGGCGAAACATATGCCCTCCAATTGAAGGAATGGGTGGGGCTCGTCCCCAGTCAGACACCTAATAAAATCTTCATTTGGGCGGAGGCACAGGTTGTTGTATGTTCCACATTAGATTGTGGAACCCAGCGGTTGGGTGTATGTGACACTCAACTACTGTTGTCTCCTTGGACGCTGTCCAAAGAAGTCTTACATTACATTTATACGCCATCCGATGGGAAGTCGGCAAAAGTATGGGTGGTTGACAGTGGATAGGGTCTCCCTATTCTTGATTAGAGAGCATATATCGGTACCCTGTAGAACCTGAACATCGAGAGGCGAAACATATGCCCTCCAATTGAAGAAATGGGTGGGGCTCGTCCCCAGTCAGGCACCTAACAAAATGTTCATTTGGGCGGAGACGCAGGTTGTTGTGTGTTCCACATTAGATTGTGGAACCCAGCGGTTGGGTGTATGTGACACTCAACTACTGTTGGACGCTGTCCAAAGAAGCTTATATATTACGGGAAGTCGGCAAAAGTATGGGTGGTTGAGTGTGGATATGGTCTCCCTATATATATATATATATATATATATATATATATATATATATATATATATATATATATATATATATATATATATATATATTGGGCCATATAGAGTTGTATTCAATGGAATGTAGCTCTCTCAAGCCATTCATATTTTAGAACATTTACGCTTATTGTTGGTATAAAAACTAATTGCATAATAAACGTTAAACAATAACAAATAATGAAAATGCAATACAGTCTATTGTAATACTCTGTGAGAACGAATAAATTTAACAACTCAATATATATTAAACATAACAATATATAATTTTAGATGTTCCTATACATTTTCTGGAACGCGTAGAAGAAAACACCAGGAAGCTTTTATTTAGACAAATGATGCATAATATCATAATTCAGTTAAACGAAATAAGTTAATTTATCAGATGTCAGCGTGAATTTATCTGACATGACTACGGTCTGTGCTAGTCTGTTTTTTTCATTGTTCTTGAAATCAGAAAGATGGTTATCTAGTTATTTCATTTTGTGTTGTTTTGGTAACTAAGGAAAAGAAAATGTTTTATGTAAGGTATTAAAAAATATACATGCATATAAAATTAAATACATATTAGTGTAAATAGGACGTAATGTTAAAGTTAACACATGGGCTTATTTGATTGAAACATTGAATACGACTTGAGAATTCTTTATTATTCTGTTTCTTTCCCTCTCTCCCTATTTTTTGATGCATTTGGATGGAGATAGTTATAAACATGTTCATCTGCAGCAATTTCATAAAGAAATCTCAAAACCTTCTCGAAATATTTGACCGTTTACATACATAATAGTGACCCCGTAGAAGTACCAAATGATGAATAGTTTAGTCAAATTTTCAAAACATAAATAACAGCTTTTATGACTAGAGTTTTTAAAGACAAAGACAAATTGTAGAAAGATTACCTAATGAATGCGGAAAAAAGGTATATATCAATAGATGTTATAAAAATATCCTCGATATTGGTAACGGATCGTGCTAATAGAATGTCGGTAAAAAATTGACGAACAGCAGTGGTTTTGTATAAAGGTTCAATACTGTTAGCAATGTTATCTAAAGTCTAAACTGTCTGATTTTAAATCAACGAAAATCTTATACGGAATTTTTACTTTAGCTTTAACTTTAAACTACATTTTATATTGTTCATACTCACTTATAAACATAATTTATTTCTAATAATCTTACGTTAATAATGTAATGTATATTTGATAACATTAAGGTCATAAATGTTTATTTTTGTTTCAGATAAGTGTTCATTGAGGAGGTGAAGAGAATAACTGCTTGATTGTGTAGAATGTGTTATTCGTGTTGACTACATTTGTAAACGAGTGTAAAATGACGGAAGAAGGAAATGATGGAATAGATCCTAATGTTATTATAGAAAAAAGAAAATTGGAGTGTTACCAAAATGCAACAGATAACATAACTAAAGAAGGTAAGCAGAAAGTATATTTTACTTTTTGTTGTAATTTCTGATACACTGTCTTGTCTAAAAATGTTTGAAAAAGCATGAAAATAATTCTTGATTGATTGATTAGTAGTAAAAAAATCAGAAAATAATTCAACGTTGTTGTACTGCAAAGGAAAATATTTTTATGATATTTGTGGGAAGGTATAATTCAAGCGTAGATTGTATATATATATATATATATATATATATATATATATATATATATATATATATATATGTATATATATATATATACAATCTACGCTTGAATTTAATGCCAGAATTGGAACCACAAGAACTGACGAAAATGTTACTGGCCCATATGGAACTGGTGAGCAAGATAGATACACAAGACAAGAACTATATATTATGAATTCGTTCTATAAGAAAAATATCACCAGAAAATGGACTTGGAAACTAACTACATCATGACCAACGATAAAACAATATTTACGAATTGTACTGTCCTTAAAAATTTTAATGTTGGAAGTGACCACCGAATGGTACGAGCAAAAGTTAGGATTAAGATGTCAAAGAGAACGCGAAAGAACAGAAAGATCAAAGAAGAGCAAAGTGGATTCTGGGAAACTGCTGGAGAGAGGAAGCGATTTTGAGATTGGTTTGTCAAACCGGTTTACTGTGTTACAAGATCCGGAGGAAGTTGATCTATCAGTTCAACATGAAGAAGTCGCTAACAATATGCTTGAAACGGCTGCTTCAATAGCACCAGAAGAAAAATTTTTCAAACAGACAAACATCTCCAGTGAGACCATTGATTTAATGAAGAAACTGCGGGCAATGAGAAATGCAGGTAGTCGTTTTGGCAGGGTCGAGTACACTGAGCTCTGCAAAAATACAAGAAAACGTATCAGAGAAGACAAGCGCCGATTCAACATGCAGCTAGTGCAAAAAACCCTGAAAGAAAACAAAAGAATTAACAAGGCTAAACAGAAACTGAGAAACAAAAGAACGCAAATATATGCCTTAAGGCCTGAGGATGGCACACTATGCAGGGCGCGTACGCAAATGTTAGAGGTTGTCAGAAAATTTTATTCCCAGTTATCTGAAGATCAGAACCAACCAAAGACAAAAATACCCACGGAAAAACAAATGTCAGATATTCTAGTGGAGGAAGTAACAAATGCTATAGAATCGATGAAAAACGGCAAGGCCCAAAGAAAGGACAATGTAACTGTCGAAATGCTAAAAGCTGGTGGTCGGACATTACATAAAACATTGGCAAAATCATATTCAAAATGTCTCAAAGCACAAAAAGTATCTGACTTATGGAAAAATGTAGAAGTGATCCTTTTACATAAAAAAGGAGCACAGAGAGAGAGAGAGGGAGAGGGAGAGAGAGAGGGAGATGGAGAGGGAGAGGGAGATGGAGAGGGAGAGGGAGAGGAAGAGGAAGAGGGAGAGGGAGGGAGAGGGAGAGGGAGAGGGAGAGGGAGAGGGAGAGGGAGAGGGAGAGGGAGAGGGAGAGGGAGAGGGAGAGGGAGAGGGAGAGGGAGAGGGAGAGGGAGAGGGAGAGGGAGAGGGAGGGGGAGAGGGAGAGGGAGAGGGAGAGGGAGAGGGAGAGGGAGAGGGAGAGGGAGAGGGAGAGGGAGAGGGAGAGGGAGAGGGAGAGGGAGAGGGAGAGGGAGAGGGAGAGGGAGAGGGAGAGGGAGAGGGAGAGGGAGAGGGAGAGGGAGAGGGAGAGGGAGAGGGAGAGGGAGAGGGAGAGGGAGAGGGAGAGGGAGAGGGAGAGGGAGAGGGAGAGGGAGAGGGAGAGGGAGAGGGAGAGGGAGGGGGATAGGGAGAGGGAGAGGGAGAGGGAGAGGGAGAGGGAGAGGGAGAGGGAGAGGGAGAGGGAGAGGGAGAGGGAGAGGGAGAGGGAGAGGGAGACCCGAGATATTTGTGTTCCAATATTCCATTGCACATCTTGTCGATGGCTGACTACATAATTTGTAAAAAAATGTCCAGATTTAATCAGTTTCCTAACCGTGATTTAAGGGATATGCCTACCTTAAAATTAACTAAACTAAAAAAATTGGCGATTATAAAAATCAGTCCCAATTCGAAATTACTTTTATACTATTACGAAATATAGTTATTAAACAATCCATAAAATCTGACTTATTCTTGATAAAATGCTGAAACGATCTGAACATTGCTGAGAAAAGATACAGTCGTATGCCTTTTTGATCCTATCCTATCCTAGAAAAATAGAATAGTCATCAATTCAATCCAAATATTAGTTCAATCCAAAGATACGTCCAAATATTCTACGTTTCTTTTCCTTCCATTACTATTTCACGTTGTTTCAATAGTCCGTATTCTAAAACCATAAACAACATTGTGTAATAATTTCTGATGACACATTTTAGACGTCCACTGCACGCTCTATTTTCAATGTGTGTAGGACAACGTTTAAATTTGGCACTGCAATTTTTTACTATTGTATTGGACGGGGCAGCCTCGCCTAACACATTTAACATGTTTGTATGAATATCCCAACCGGACACAACCTTTTTTAATTCGAGAAATGCTCGATAATAGCACCATTTTTTAATTGTTCCACATTTTAAAATAACATAAAATGGATCGACTTTGAACAGCTGATAAAATATACCGGTATTAATGTAAATAAATTAAAATTTACATACGTTCATTAGAAAAATGAAATATTTTAGAAAATGTTTTGGTTAATTGTTTTATATATGTGTTTATAAACTTTATGATCATCCTACGTATGTATGTATTTATCTATCACTGCATTAGCCGGTTACATATACGAGGTGTCTCTGACGCTGTGGAGACTAACGCTGCGACAGAAGTACGCATACGCCAAACGCCAGCGACCAACAGCTGTTTAGCGTGAAGCTTCTCTCGAATGCAGTACCTCTTACTTTTGTAAACAAATCCGTATAACCGTAGTCTTCGTTTACATTAGAGCTGTTTTATCGTTTCGCCGGAAAAATGTTAAATGTAACAACAGACGAATGAATTATTGTGAAATTTCATTTGAAACTTGGAAAAACGAAGCTCCAATCTATGCACTGGAAGAGCCCAAATTCACTGAGATCCAAAAAAGCTGGAATGAGTAAATCAAAATTCAAAGCAATGATGATTGTTTTTTTTTTATATTCGTGGGATTGTGTACCTTCACTGAGTTCCTGAAGGTCAAACTGAAGGTGTTCTTAGTCTGTTGCAGGTCATGTATTGTGTCTTTTCAAAGGAAATTTGGAGTCCTACCTTTTCTGCTGTTTGCCGGTCGCGTTGGTGCGGCGGTAAGAGCGTCTGCTTTGCCGAATCCGCGCTGGAGCGGTAGCTGGTTCGATTCCAGCGCTCGGATGGTTATTTTTCTTTCTTCTGTCCGTTTATCATTCCTAAATGTTTGTGATTGTTTCTAGGCAAGAGTGTAAAATCCGACTACGAATTACCCCTCAGCCACGCCAGTTAAAGGCTGGGTAAGGCCGGATGCCTTCTGAGAAGTGTTCTACGTTGGTCACTCGCCAGTCGGTAGGTTTCCTGATAGACTTATGGGTAGGCACATAACCAAGGGTTTATAGCCCGAGGGGGGTGCTGGCCTGGGTTTGTCGGAAGCTGATGACCGTGGTTCGGAACCCACGTTAAGCTGTAGGTCCAGTCGCTAAATAGCCTAGTTGCTGATGCGCCTCTAACCCAAACACTTTACTTTACTTTTACTTTTCTGCTGTTTCTTTTAGGACTTCATTCTGTTTCTGCGCCGTTAATACATCTTGAGCCAAAATTGCTAGATCATCAGCAAACGCCATACAATCAATTTTGATGTTGGTTCTCCCCAGTTTAATGGGCTGGTCAATATTCAGGACTGACTTTTTTTCACGCCACTCCTGTATTACTTTTTCTAGAACACAGTTAAATAAGAGTGGCGAGAGTCCATCCCCTTGCCTCAGTCCAGTTTTAATTTCGATTTCAAGATTCGAAATAAAGATTCGCGGTCAATAGAATCATATGCTTTTTTGAAATCTACAAATGTACAGACGAGATTTTTATTGTACAGTTTTTGATGTCTTAGGGTCAACTTTAGATTCAGGATCTGTTCAGGGCAGGATCTGCTGATATATATAAATATATATATATATATATATATATATATATATATATATATATATATATATATATATATATATATATATATATATATATATATTATATATATATTAGGGTGGTTAAAAATTCTCTTACCCTCCCAAATGTTTGTGTTCGATGAGAAAAAAATCCTTACCAAAGAGGGGCGCTGTAGCTCAACTCTAAGAGGTCGCTATTTTCATTTTAGTTTTCTATTCATTTAACATGGGAATTTATGTTATTTCATTTAAATTGAAATTACACTTAATCCTTCAATTTTTTAGCAAATAAGGATTATATATATTCATAAAGCTGAATTTTTGAGCTTTTCAAAACTCTATAATAACGCATGATTATCATAATTAGAAGACCAGTTATAGCCATGTGAAAATTTCTAAATTGCTCCGTAGTCAGAAATTTGGTTGCTTCGTAGCATCATCACGGAGCATCATCAGGAGATGATTTAATCTAGATTAAATCATATAAATTAAATTAAAATGAATTAGTTCTCAACAAATGATTTGGTGTTTAGTGGTAAGTCTCTTCGAGTTTAGACGAAGCTATGTTCACACGCAATGTGAATTTTTTTTGCACATGAATTTTTCGAACCGGAGCATCAGGACAAGTTTTCTTTCAATATCTGGGCAAGGATACTAGGGAATTTAATTGGACCGTTTGTGCTTCCCAACCGTTTAAATGAACAACATTATTTGAACTTCTTGGAAAACCATTTGCTCGACTTAATGGAAGATGTACCATATCAGTTCAGATATGGCATGTTTTTTTATCCACGATGGGCCTCCGCCTCACTTTTTTGTAAATGTAAGAGCGCATTTAGATCGACTACATCCAGGACGATGGATATGACGTGGTGGACTAGTGCATTGGCCACCACGTTCCCCAGATTTAAATCCTCTCGATTTTTGAGGGAATACTTGAAGGCATTGGTCTATGCTATCCCATGGGCACTGTAGAGGAATTGCAGCAACGTGTATTTACTGCTTGTGATTATATCAAAATTAAGCCTTGCATTTTCGGCAGGGTAAGATCTTCTATGAAGGAAAGAACTAGCGGGTGGATTGTGATGAATGGAGGTCATCTGTTGTGTATAAGTGCTAAATCCTTAATAGTAATTAATCTTGTTATTGTTGGCTACTAAATAAATATTTTCGTATAATGGCGCCTGCTTAATTATTAAGATTCATTTCAATATCCATGTAATCGTGCATCGAAAAAGTCAGTTTTCTGGAAAACGGTCTGTCCTAACAAGATGAAATAAGAGGATTTTTTTTACTTAAAAATCTTTGCGATTCAATAATTTGATTTAAACAATTAAAACATATTACAAATAAAAAATGGGCATTTACCAAGGACACCTCTATGTGACGCTCCTGACTAAAATATTCAATTATTAATACACAAAACGTTTTTCATTCCAATTTATTGAAGTATACCGAATTTCACGACTTTAGCATAAACCGTTTCGAAAATATTACGAAAAAACCATCTCCAGAGTCTCTCCTTTTCCCATTAGGGAATCGAGTCTCTCGAGTTATTAGAGTCTCTCCTAGTCCCATTAAGAAACAATTTTTGGGGAATGTTCATAAGAACTTTTTTTATGTTTTAATCCCTAGAGTCACCTCTCAAAATATATCGACGTTATTTCCGGACACCCTATATGTTAACCTTTATGATGTTTATTTTTGTAGACATGTGTATGAACCTAGCCAATATCAACTGCAAAATGTAATATCGTATTTGACAAAAAAATCGGCAATTTACTGGGACACTTTCAAAGGTCAAAATTTTTTTCCGATATAGTAGCGCGATCGCAAAGGCAATTGCACGTCCGAGAAGTAGCTTTCTTTATAGTAACGCTCTATGAATTTTAAGCTAATATACTATTTAGTTTCATTTTGATATTTTTTGAAGGCTGACAAGTTTGATAATTTTTACTATCATGGAAAAAAGCAAGTTTGTATATTGATCAAATGTTACCTTTTCATTCGTTACATTTCGTTTTTCACGAGTAGTTCACTGAGTTGGTCGAGACGGCACGCACGCGACACGACGACATGACGCTCCGCACTTAGTACGCCACGTTGATGGGCACTACTGATGAAATTGAAACAAAACCCATAATGTCGTACTCACCAATCACAGTATGAAGTTTAGAGGACATGAAGTTTTTTGGAGGGTCTAAAAAGTTGGAAAATCGGTGAGCAAAGCGTATTGACTTAATAGAGGACTATGTTGAAAAATAAAACTGTTCTCGTTCATTGTCTATTTTCACTGATTTCTAGACATTCAAGAGTAGTTTATTTAGTTATCCTTAAAATTGTTTTTTCGCTGTAGTAACGACGAAATTTTTTCAACTACTTTTTCACATGAAAAAGTTTTTTAGAGAGCCTAAAAAGTTGAAAAATCGTCGTGCAAAATGTGTTGAGTTAACAAAGGACTATGTTGGAAAATAAAACGATTTTCGATCAAAAACGCTTTTCAAAAACTTTATATTCTACCCTCGTAATTTATCATAGAGTATTATTTATTCATTGTCTATCTTGGCTGATATTTCTGGGCATTTAAGAGTAGTTTATTTACTTATCCTTAAAATTGTTACTTGGCTATAGTAAAATATTCAACTTGAGCCCGACTGATGACGGCTAAGGCTAGAAACCGGTCTCGGGAGATGCTTGTTCGCTTTTGATGGCGACAGAAGGATTTGGAATTTTTACGTGGCGCACGGAAAAAAAATCCTTGTTTTTTAAATATTTTACATTTTCACATTTTCGATTTTCATGCTTTTTTCAAGTTCGAATGAATTTAGAAAAATATTTTTTTTATGGAAATATTGTATTTTTTAAATATTTTCGGTACACTGATATGAGATTTTCTCTTTTAGCCGTTTTTCACAGGACTGACCAATTTTGCTCATATTTCGTTACTACAATTTTGTTATATCATAATATTGGATGTTCTTTTTAGGATTGCATTTCATGTTTTGTATATTTTCTAAAAATGTATTTAATGTATTGTTAAACATAAATGATAAATCAATAAAATTTATACATTTTTATATTTAATTTTTAATTTGTATATTACAGATAAAGATAAAAAACTGGACTTACTCCAGAAATGGAAAAACTTCAAAAAAAAGTTTGTTTATTTATTAGCATCTATAGTATTTATCTATATATTTATTAATATTCAATTTTTTTTCAACAAATTCATTAATTACACGTTTATGTTTTATAAGTAGAAAATAGTCATAGGTGGACCATGCGAATATTGTAGACGATAAGGGTTTCACCACATAACATCACATTCGCTAATTCAGGAAAATAAAATAGATCAAGTAGTAGGAACAACGGGCCTAGGAAGCTCTTGCTTAATTGACTTTTTCTCGCCGTATTTCTCTATTGCTCCTGCTTCACTCATCCGTCCTAACTCGTGTCGCCCTACTCATCCCTCCATCTAGATTTTGGCTTGTCTCTTCTCTTCTTACTTCCTATGCTACTTTCCAGTATTTTTTTTGGGGGGATTTGACCCTCCTGCATTCAAAAAATATGTTTTAGCCTTTTCAATTTTTGGAATTTCACAATTCCAATGATATTTGGTTATAAAACAACTTCAACTCCTGGTTTGTTCATCTCATCCATCTTTAATAGTTTTTTTCAAATATTTTAACAGTACATTTATCTGCCATATTCCCAACATTCTCTCCTTTGTCACTCCCAAAGTTCATACATCACTGCAAATGTTCCTGTTGGTTTAATTATTGTTTAAGTCTAGCTTGCTTGATACGAAGAAAGTGAATGCTTCCCTTTCCTGCCATTATCTGTATTTCTTCACAATACACTTGGTTTCCTATTGCAATGTATGTACATAAAGTAATAAGATTAGTGGTTTAGTGTTCGATTTGGTAATATGGTTGGCTTTGATCCTCCCGTCAATCGAGTCTGATTGATGACGGCAATAAGGCCAGAAATCGGTTTCAGCCTAACCTTGCTTTGGTGATAGCTGTTAGATGTGCATCTTTTTGAAGGTCTGCCCCGTGATCCGAAACCATGAATCCGTCCCTGTACCACCAGTCTTATATATATATATATATATATATATATATATATATATATATATATATATATATATATATATATATAAGATGGGCTGAAAAGTGCCGGGCTTAACAAAGAAAACACAGTTTTTTTGGTTCAAAATTAGCTTTATTCATCAACGTAATCTCCATCAAGAGCAACGCAATCATTACAGCGCCGCTCTAACATTTCAATACCACTTTTGTAGAATGATTTATCTTTTGCCTCAAAATAGGCCTCAGTTTCAGCGATAACCTCTTCATTCGTGCGAAATTTCTTACCGGCGAGCATTTTTTTCAGGTCTGCGAACAGCCAGTAGTAGCCAAATCTGGCGAATACTGTGGACGTGGGAGTAATTCGAAGTTCTATTCATGTAGTTTTGCCATTGTTTTGATTGACTTGTGACACGGTGCGTAGTCTTGATGAAACAAATTTTTTTTCTTTGCCATATGCGGTCATTTCTTTGCAATTTCGGCCTTCAAACGCTCCAATAACGCTATATAATATTCACTGTTAATGGTATTTCCTTTCTCAAGATAGTTGATGAATATTACACCACGCACATCCCAAAATACCGAGGCCATAACCTTTTCAGCCGATTGTTGTGCTTTCGGGCGCTTTGGACGAGGTTCACCAGTTGCTGTCCACTCAGATGGCGATCGTTTTGATTCCGGAGTGAAGTGATGGATCCATGTTTCATCCATTGTCACATATCGACGCAAAAATTCCGGTTTGTTACGTTTAAACATGGCCAAAACCCTGGTCAGAATCATCAACACGTTCTCGTTTTTGGTCAACAGTGAGCAAACGCGGCACCCACTTTTTTATGTTTTCTGCATCATCGATGTCTCTACGACCACGCTTGAAGTCAGTAAACCAACGTTTTATTGTTGTTTCTGATGGAGCGGGGTCCCCATAACACTTTTCAAGCCATTGCTTCGCTTGAACGGTATTTTTTCCCATCAAGAAGCAGTGTAAAATTAAAACACGAAATTGTTTTTGATCCATTGTTTTGAAAATAACAAAAGTAGCGTCACTCTTAGCACAATAACTCACAAACTAATGAATAGAATATCATGAAATTTTAACAGCTGTCTTTTGAAGGTTAGTATTAACTGAAAAAAAGGTGACTGCAATAAAACTAGCGCCATCTATGTGTTAGGCCCGGGACTTTTCAGCCCATGTGTTATATATATATATATATATATATATATATATATATATATATATATATATATATATATATATATATATATATATATATAATACCAAAACCATCTTAGATTCTCAAATGATATCGTTCTTCTTTTACAAGACCCAGCACATAAAAGAGCTGCAAACATTTGGAGAAGCATTTGGCTTGAAAATAAACCAGAAGAAGAGTCAGGTCATGTGGAATTATTTTGATGACGGCAAAAGAATTTCTATTTTAAGAATGGATTAGAAGTTATGGATCATTATATATATATATATATATATATATATATATATATATATATATATATATATATATATATATATATATATATATAGCAAAAGATGTCAATGGAAGAGGATACCGTTCGGGATGTGGAACAACGCGTTAAATGTGGCTGGCAGGCTTTTGGCAGGCTCAACATAGTGTTTAAGAACAAACTAATAACCTTGGCTAAAGAAAGTCTTTGATCAGTTGTCCTGCCCGTTATGACATACGGAAGTGAAACCTGGACACTCACATCGCTGTCACTTGGGCCAGGGCGATCCTGGACTGTATAACACTTGATCGGAGACATCCACTGAGAAGACCGAAAACACGATGGACTGATGACATCATTAAGTATATTGGACACGAATGCCAAAGGAAAGCTCAGGACCGCGAGAGTTGGAAGCATGCTGAAGAGACCTTTATTCTGCAGTGGATTGGCATGGGCTAATGATGATGATGATGATAATGATGATCATCGCCTGGCACCCAACCTAACAGACCACTAAGAGCATCTTCAGTCCGAGCATTTGACTAAAGGGTTTTTTTCTGAAACGCAATACGCATCTGGTAAAGCAATTTGCTTTATTTTTTTTGCTATATATTTCGAATTTGGAATAAAAACAGAACTGTATAAGATATCTACGTGATTTTTTTTGACTACGTGACTACGAAAATTAGAACTGTGCTTTTCCCCACACGGAAAATAGGCAGGACTGAGCCATATCTATATGTTTTATAGCTGTCAATACGTTTTTTAGATACATTTGAAAATAAGCTAGTGATTATAATATCGAACGCTATTTGAATCACGAGAAACAAATTACACAAATATCAGTAATAAGCAAAATTATAAGAGAGAAAAACAAAATAAAACTTTTTGCCTTCCACTATGAAAATCTATAAGGAAAAAATGGTGGATTCTAATCTGAGGATTACTATAACAGCGAAAGGAAATTTAACATACTAATCTCCGAATTTCCAAATAAAAAACCATAATGAATGTTTGGTAATTTAAATAATTCTATACTTTGTTATATTAAGGAGACAAAAATTAGATTTTTCTATTCAAATTTTCTCAGAGGAATCACCCATTGTTTAAATAATTTACAAAGAGGAGGGTGAAAAATAGACTGACTCATCCAAACCGTCATATATCAAAAGAACCTCAGGTTTCCAAGATCTTAGGTCCGGAAACTTTTACGAGTCCTAACTTGAGGCCAAGTTTTCGGGAACGGAATTCACGAGTGAATGGAAACTGTTTCCGTAAAAACAGTTTGCCGTCCTCCCGTGTCGCTATATAGTCACATCAGTTATAGAATTGGTCCGAGATCATTACTACCCAAAGGTTTCTTATGACGGTTATGTGAATTTGCTGGGTAAACTATTATTGTAGAAGTTACATAGGGTAGATAGCGAGTATCGTTATATCGTTAAAAATGTTAAATATCATGGTAGTGGGATAATTAATTTAGAACATTTAACTCGCATTCGCAAAATGATAAAAGTAGATGTTTGGTTGAATATATGATATTCCATATATCATATAATATTCTTTTTATTCCCTAATTATAAATTAATAAAAGAATAACACGTAATAAATTAATTAAAGAATAACACATTCTTTGTTATACTTTAATTACACTGCTGAAGTCAGTATTTCTTACATTGTAATTTTTGTGTGTTTATGGTGTAATTTGATACACTAAAAACAAATTAATAAGTGCAGTTTTCAACCCATTTTGATTTTCTGCATCGCGCAAATTTTTAATTAGCAATTTGCAGTATTTAATTTTCATAACTGGTTAAGACTTGCTTTATTCCGCTTATTAAATCTACAAAGTATCCCGCTTCCGAATGTGTAGAATTTTCTGTCGTGAGCAGTTAGCTTTTTCAGTTCTAGGTAATTACATTTTTTTATTTTACTTTGTGATTAATTTTTGTCTAAATGTCTAAACAGTACGTAAATAGTTACTACTAATACTACTAATTGTTGTTATATGTATAGAGAGTTCTCGTCTAATTCACAAAAAACGTATTTCATCGCACTTGTGCGAAATGCTTACGAACTTTATTTCGGAATTAAAAAAGGAATAAAACAATTTTTTACTTACTAAGAAAATTTGTGTGACTATAGTTTCGTAAAACGACTTTGCATTTTCAAATACTACTTTAAAACTAAGGTTTTACAGCTGTTTATATATTCTATATACCTAATTTTATACTTTTATTGGGGTTAATTTTTTTACAATATTTTAAATAGTGGAGAATTTCGGAGATCCGTCTGATCGTTTAACAGCTGTCCAGACGGATCTTTATTATATTTATAAATTTCAATAGCTTCAAAAAGGTAAAATTTTTTGCTTTTGGACGCTTTATGTAAAATTTTCAAATTTGTAATCTCGGAAAATATATGTACGGTATCTATGAAATGGTTCGCAAAATTAGAGTGTTGTTTCTTTAATATGTATGCAGATTTATGTTTTTTGTATCTGGTCTGAAAATTTCTGCTGGTTTGTCCAACATAGCAGCTACTGCACTCGATGCAACTTAACATATAAACTCCAAATTTTCTATTGGCTGATGTTTTAGCTTTGGCATTAAAAATTAATTTATTGGTTGACTGGGTGGTTTTAAAACGCTATTTGCAAATTATGTTTTCTCAAAGAGCGAGTTATTTGTTCTGAAATTGGACCGAAATATGAAATTTTCGGTACTTTTTATCATTTGTTTGTTTTACTTTTGGATATACTTGACGAATTAGTAATTGTTTCCATTTTTTAATTATTAAGTAACTAATTTCTTTTTCTTTGATACCGTTATTTTGTATTATTTGTTTTATTTTTTGCAGTTCTATTTTTCTATTATTTTCAGATAGTGGAATTGTGAAAGCTCGGTGGATCATAGGCTTATATGCAGCATATTTATGTGTAATGGGGTGGATTGAATGTTTTGTAATTGTTATATCTGAGTATGTGGGTTTTCTATAGATATTAAATTCTAGTTTGTTTTTTTATTTGGATATTGAAAGGTCCAGAAAATTTATGGTTTGATTTTGTTCTTTTTCTATTGTAAATGTTATTTTGACGTTAGCAACATGTTCCCGAATATTCCGAACAAAGTTTGTCTACTATTAATAGATACTTTACTCATAAAAAATAACATCAATCCAATTATTAAGCAAGATATTTTAGAACTGTTTAACTTATGCATTAATGAAAATTATTTTCAATTTAATAATGTTTTTTACAAACAAAGGGATGGTCTAGCAATGGGTTCACCACTAAACCCTTTATTATCAGAACTGTTTGTGTCAAACTAGGAACATAATTTTTTAAAAACGGATAAAGCAAAAAATATATTGTTTTGGTTTAGATATGTAGACGACATTTTGGTTTATTATACTGGAAATGACAGACATATAGAAAGAACATTAAAGCATTTAAATGGTATACATCCAAAAATAAAATTTACACTAGAAAAATAACAAAATCAAATCATAATTCTGGACTTTTCAATATCCAAACAAAATAATAAACTAGAATTTAATATCTATAGAAAACCCACATATTCAGATATAACAATTACAAAACATTCAATCCACCCCATTACACATAAATATGCTGCATATAAGTCTATGATCCACCGAGCTTTCACAATTCCACTATCTGAAAATAATAGAAAAATAGAACTGCAAAAAATAAAACAAATAATACAAAATAATGATTTCAAAGAAAAAGAAATTAGTTACTTAATAATTAAAAAACGGAAACAATTACTAATTCGTCAAGTATATCCAAAATTTAACCAAACAAATGATAAAAAGTACTGTAAAATGTCATATTTCGGTCCAATTTCAGAACAAATAACTCGCTCTTTGAGGAAACATAATTTGCAAATAGAGTTTAAAACTACCCAGTCAACCAGTAAATTATTTTTTAATGCCAAAGATAAAACATCAGCAAATACAAAATCTGGAGTTTATATGTTAAATTGCAACGAGTGCAGTAGCTGATATGTTGGACAAACCGGCAACCATTTTCAGATCATATACAAAGAACATAAATCTGCATACATATTAAAGAAACAAAACTCTAATTTTGCGAACCATTTCATAGATACCGGACATATATTTCCCGAGATTACAAATTTGAAAATTTTACATACAGCGCTCAAAAGCAAAAAAATTAAACATTTTAGAAGCTATTGAAATTTATAAATATAATAAAGATCCGTCTAGACAGCTTTAACGAATAGAGGGATCTCCGAAATTCCCCATTATTTAAAATATTGTAAAAAATTAACCCCAATAAAAGCATAAAATTAGGTACATACAATATATAAACAGCTGTAAAACCTTAGTTTTAAAGTAGTGTTTGAGAATGCAAAGTCGTTTTACGAAACTATAGTCACACAAATTTTGTTTAAAAATAAAAGTGATAGATATCAAAGTAAAAAATTGTTTTATTCCTTTTTTTAAAAAATGAACTATCACAAAGTAACGGACAAATCAATCAATAATTCGGAATTAAAGTTGGGGACCAAGACAAGGCACGAGCCCTTCATATATGTTATATAACTTGTTAACAAGTAGGTTGAAAGACGCAAATCATAAAATGCAATTTCCAGTGCCAATGATTTGGCGAGAACAGACACACCATGTCAGAGATTATTATTTTTTTATTATTTTTATTAAAGATATTTATTTCACTAATATAGCAGATATTGGACTAAGACTAAGCTATTCGAAGTCTAAACAAACTCCATAATTTACCATCTGCTTTTTGACCCGTCGAACGTAGTAAAAAGTTTTCTGTTCCAAAACAATCAGAATCTTAGACCCTGAATGAAGAAGATCCTTTATCTGTTGATTCTTCAAATAATCACATTTCTGTAATCTGATCACTCTCTAATGAAGAAGTGATATCAAGGTAAATATAGCCCCAGTTTACTTACATATTTCCTGTTTTTAGGTTAAATTTCACATAAGATACATCATGTTATGTTCAAGTAAGAAGAAATAAACTCAATTTTATTTACTGGTATAATTTAAAGCACGGGTTCCTTAACTATAAACCGTAACAAGACTTCGTTCGAATTGTTTCCAAACAATTAGTAAAAATACATTGTATTACCTCAAACCAGTTTTTTTTAAGAAAAAAAAAAAACAAGTGGACTACAAAAAATATTAAACTGGTTCCACATCAATAAAAATTTGCGTTATCGGGGTTGCATATGTTATATATCGTGTGCGTGCGTCACAATGTAGACGCTTTAACACACAAGGTTTCACACAAATATTTTCGCCGCACACGAACCACCCGTTGTCGATTTTCTCGTGAATATCAAAGGAATTTGCGGCACATAGGATTTGTTTGTGGACGTGTTGCTGAAGTGGTGTTGAATTAATGTTTTTAGTTTCAAGAAGATACCTACGTGACGTGACTAATTGAAATTCACCAATTTATTATTTATTGAGTAACTGATTGTAACGAAAACATGTTCCAGCATATTATTATGTTGAAGAAGAAGTGTGCTGGATTCAAAATATAAAAAATTTAATCAAGAAAAATGAAAAATAAATCGCAAAAAAGGCGTTATTGGATGAAGCATTTGTATCAAAACAGAAAAGTATAAACCACAGAAAATAAGTATAAACAGTGATTTTTTACGCTTATTGAAATAACAACATAACCTACCAACTTCCCACTATGCACACAGCCGGTGCGGGGCGTACAGCGCGCACAACAGAAATATTTATTGATTGTGTGGTAATTTTGCGACGTCAATATTTTCGCTGCACAGTAAATTCAACACACACGCAAATTTTTATTGATGTGGAACCAGCTTTAGACGTCTTACTGTCTTCTGGCAAGAAAAAACATAATTGGGACCCTGTAGCCCCCTTATTCACGAGACTTGAGTCCTTGTGACTTGTTCTATTCTAAGATTGATAATTTATCTCAAATGATGCCATTTTGTGATATTGGAGTAACTGACTAGAAAAACCGGATTAAAGTGACTAACTAGGGAGTTAAAACTCGAATTGAAGACGCATAAGATGGTGGTGTGTCATGCTTCAAAAGGGGAAGCCAACACTGCCGCAATATCGAACGCTATGCCATCAATCTCATTACTATAGTTACGTATAATTATTCCGTTTACCATGTCACGATTTCCCAATTAAAGGGTTAAATTAAAGATTTTCTTTAAATTAAACAAAATACGTTTACTTGAGGTTTATGTTTCTGAAATTATTACATCGTTCTTAAGTGTATTGTAAAACGGAAACATCTGTTTCAGAGCAGATGGAGAAGGAGGTTTTTAATGCTCAACTACTCATAAAGAGTCTGAGTGCCTATACCTAAACAAACGAACAAAGGGTTATGGAAATCTATATTATTCCTGTAAAACTGGCTTTTCAATCCTGAAAGCACATTAAAATTTGAGCTTCATTAGAATAATATTCACAAAATGATTAATTTAACAAAACTTCTTGATATCTTAATTGGTCCTTTGCACGATAATGTGAATTATTTTGAAGGGAAATCAATAGATAAGTAATATATACCGTGATCTCCAAGACTAAATTAATTTAATGGTTATTGTCGAATAATTAGATATAAATATAGCAGCCTTTAACTGGCTTATTAAAATATTGGGTTGATTCAAAAGTGCTTTCTGGTTTAGGCGCTAGATGGCGTTGCATCACAAAACCGAAGTTTTTATGTTGTTTGACAGAAGAAATTTCAGTAAGTACTTGAAAAAATGATGAAAAATAAGAAATATTTTCGATATATGCTTTTTTATTGTCAATGGCAAGAATAATTTTCAGACGCAAACGAAAATATGTGATGTGTACGGTAAGGATGTCGTTGATGAATTCACTTCCTGTAAGGGACTCAAAAAGTTTCGTGAAAACAATTTTAATCTCTGCTATGCACTACGTTTCCAGATGACTGGTCGAGACTGATGGCAACGAAATACTCCTGCTAATTGAAACTGGGCTGTCTAGAACTAATCGAAAACCCAGAGGAATTCTTGAAATCAACCAGGAAATAGCGTCAGAAGGATTACGATTTGATAGCAAAGTTGGTAGTTTTAATAGCATAACAAAAATTGATTTACGAACATCTGCGTGCGATTCTCTAAAAATAGATACATTTTAAAATACATCCGAAAAAGATTATGCTATACATATGGTTAGACTGGAAGGGAATCATTTATTATGAGGTGTTTCCTCAAAAACAAACTATTAGTTCGATTGAATACCACTCAACTATGTGTCAGCGACCTGAATTAGTCAACAGAGAAAACATTCAGTTCCATCATGACAATGCTAGAGCACACGAATCTTTCACCTGATACTAACTTTCACAGTTTGTCTGCGGAGTTTTGTTTTATCCACCGTATACCCCCCCCCCCCCTTCCCCCCAACTTTGCGTACTCTTTTAATTAGATCACTTAGAACAATACATGGTACAAGTGTCATTCTTAGTAAATAATTTTTTTTAAATTTCTGTTAAATATATGAGATGAGTTTTTGCATCAATCCAACAAGTAAGGGAAGTAGTAGACAGAAAATTACCATTAGTACCTGTGACTTGGTTTTGACTAATTTTTCATCTCTGAATTCAAAAATATTCACAGTTTTTCTCTATCACGTCAAATTCTTAAGCTACAGCATACCCCTCATTTTACCTTAAAAGTGTATATACGAAAGGAAATAAGGTGAGATCTGACCAAATAGATTAGAATATTTCATTCATACAGAGGTTAACACATTAAAAGTGAACTTGTGTTTATACAAAAAATAAATAAAAGATGTTATGGCAAAAATTTCTTCTTATAGCTTTTCCTGGAGTGTTCAGTTTGTGGACATTCTCGCTTGATGCTCCAACAGTAGTCAGCCATCATACTGACATCCCATCTAACTTGATACCGCGCTTCCATAACCTTTAGATATTGGTGGAATCGCTCGCCCTGTTCATCACTAACAGCACCAAGATTTTCTGGGAGGTTAGCAAGATGACTTTGAAAGAAATGCAGTTTGATGCTCATGTTGCAACCAAGCTTTTTAAAGCTCTCCAAGAGTTGTTGAACAATTTCGATGTAATTCGGGGCTCGTGTATTTCCATGAACGTCTTTAACAATATTTTTAAAAGCCAACCAAGCATTCCTTCATTCCTTCATTGTTTCAGCGAAATTTTCATCTTTAACGAGTTGTCGAATCTGTGGATCATCAAACACACCAGCCTTTATCTTTTCATATGACAGGCTAGGGAATGCCGAAATGATATACTTAAAGCAGTCTTCTTCAATTGACAAAGCCTTACCAAATTACTTCATGAGACCTAGTTTTATATGCAAAGGCGGAAATACAATGTTTTTTCTGTCGACAAGTGGCTGATTTAAAATGTTTGGATAACCAGGTCTTAGGTCAGATCTTGGCGGCCAGTTTCATTACACCCAATGCTTCTCACGAGCTCTGCTGTCCCACATACACAAAAAACAGGGATACTTGATATACCGGCGTTGCTGGCCAAGAAGGAAACAAACCATTTTAAGGTCAACACAGATGATCCATTGGTGCATGTTATATTGCAACAAGTCAATGATTTTCTTTATGTCGCCATATTCTTCACGCAAAGAAACTGAATGACCTATTGGGACTGAACCGTATAAATTTCAATTTTGTAGGAGAACACACTTCAAGCTACGCTTTGAGCTATCTATAAACAATCGACATTCAGTTGCGTTATCTTTAGAAATGACCAATTCTTTCATTAAACCTTCTACGTTCTGGTAATATACAAATCCATCATTATTTCTGAAGTACTGCCTAAATTCACTTTCTCTGGATCGATAGTAAGTGACTTTAGCTCTTCTGTCAAGCAATTTTTTTTCGTGCAGTGTTGATGCTGATAATTCGGATGCTTTTTTGGATAGTCCCAAATCTCGTGCTAAATCGTTTAATTCCTGTTGATTGAATCCTTTACGAACAGAATTATTGGAAACTTTGAATTCTTTGTCGGTGGAGTCACTTCGATCTTCACTTGATTCACATTCTTGTATTTCTAAAGAAGGTAATTCTTCAAAAACTGGCACTAGAATTTCAGCTGAATGAGGCACAGGGCGTATAGCTGACGGTAAACTAGGATACTCAATTTTATGCTTGTTTTTCTTGTTGAATCTTGATGTTTTCACTATGCAAAAGTAGCAATCACTTAAGTGATCTTTGGGCTCTCGCCAAACCATTGGTATACCAAACGAAAGTTTATTACGTGTTCTCTCCGTCCACATTCGTAAACTCTCTACACACTGCTTGCACACTTTATGAGGGGCCCATGTTTTATCTTGGTCACTTATTTTCACTTTAAAATAAGCAAAATAGGCTTGCCTGACAAATGTACTAATATTAGTCCGTTGAATGGGGATGGTAAAACTGCCACATATATAACAAAATGATTCAGGGCTGTTTAAGCACTTACGACGAGAACTACCAGAGGCACACATAACGAAAATCTGTAGTTGTGTATGTATACATTGACTTCACTATATCAGAGTGACACAGACTCGCGTACTTTAGCATCTCATGCGTAACCAACCGGACTAGTTTTGGATGACGCAACATCACTCACGCCCCCACTCCTAAGTCGAAGAAGATTCGCTGGTAGGAGAGCAGTAGTGACTTCTGTGATTCGCCAAGCTTAGTCGGATGCCCAACAACTGTAGAGAAAAAACTTGACGTGATAGAAAAAAACTAAATAAAGTTTTGGAATTAGCATGTCAATTAACGTATAAAACAGCTTAAATATCGAACTCAACAGAAATTATTTTTCAAATTGTTCCCCAGTATGATAAACAGATCTGAATGACGATCTGAAGGTAATAAACAGTTAGATAAATTATAAAAACGCACACATTCTGTACTGCGCAGATCGTTATCTCTTTGTTAGTATCCCTGAAGGAGTTGATTTGTGTAAATATCTATTTGCTAAACCATTTACAATAAAATGCAAATCAAGCTAAATATATGCTGTATGTAACTGTTATTTCATTGGAACCCAAAACTTATTCCATTTTGAAGATGAATTGGTCCTTGTTGCTCTCCGGGCAGAAGGAGAATATATTTTTCTCCTTCACTGTTCTATCGTCAATTCTTTGATGTTGTCTTCCACCTCGTCTTTTTGCTTCTTAGTCTTCTTCTTTTAGGCCTTTTATACATTGTGTTTTATTTGGTTATTATTTTTAATGCTGTTTCATTTTCACTTCGATATATTTTCCCATACCATCTAAATTTTATTAATTTATTAATTCTTACATTATTTTCTTTCCTCGATATATTTTTCCTATTTCGTAATTCATTAAATGTATATGCGGATTTTCACTATTATTTCTTCATTCATGATCAGTGTCATCCTTTCCATTGCGTATACGGGTACATAGTGAAACGTCAGATTTTCACCTTAGTCTCAAAGCTTAATATATTTCGATCAATGATTTTCCAACTTTTTTGTGAATTGTAAACAATGCGGCTTATCGAACTCTACAAATAAATCTTCTTTTGATGTAAATTTCTTTTCATCTAGCCTTTTTTTAATGTTTGGAAAGAGAAAAAATATATATAACTGAGGTGGCCCATCTAAATTTCCACTATATTTTAAACTTTCTTCTTTCGACACACAATGCCTTTTTCAAATATTGTTCAATATCGTTCAGTATAGGTCAATTTATAGCCAAATGGCTAGGTGTGACTCGTCAAACATTAGTTTTCGATAAATGAAGTTAAGCGACGTCGACCGTTCGGCTGACCAGATCAACCAAGCCATGGGCCAACTCGGCTTCAATATAGTTCAATATGGTTCAATATAGTTGTTCAATATAGTTGTTCAATATAGTTCAATATAGTTCAATATAGTTCAGTATATTTCAATTTAGTTATAGTTTAATAAATTTCAATATAGTTCAATATAATTCAATATAGTTCAATATAGTTCAATATAGTTCAATATAGTTCAATATAGTTCAATATAGTTCAATATAGTTCAATATAGTTCAATATAGTTCAATATAGTTCAATATAGTTCAATATAGTTCAATATAGTTCAATATAGTTCAATATAGTTCAATATAGTTCAATATAGTTCAATATAGTTCAATATAGTTCAATATAGTTCAATATAGTTCAATATAGTTCAATATAGTTCAATATAGTTCGTATTTGACAAAGGTACGGGGTGTCGAAACAGTGGCAATACATTCAAGTTTTAATTATAGTGGAAATTTGGATATCATTTTTAATTCAATTATTTAAAGACAAATAAGTCGGAAGAGGCTAATTCCGGAGAACATGATGAATGGGACATCAATTCGTAGAGCAGAGAACTGGTCGTCCGATTCCGCTTTAGATCCGTAGTAAACAAACGCAGCACCCATCACGCTGATAGTTTGCACATGATATTTGCTTTTTTCCATTATAGAAAAGATATCGAAATTTTCTGCTCTTTAAAGAATTTTACTAGAAACGAAGCTGTTTTCAAAAACGAAATTACATTTTCGATCGCACCTCCATATACCGAAAAAGCTTCTGACTTTCTTCTCAATTCTCATATTATCGTCGGCTTTAATTTTTTTTGCTAAATTTTTTGAAGCAGTAATATTTTCTATTTCTCTTTCGTATTCTCTCACTTATATCTTGTTTTTCATTTTTTCATTTTATTAATACTCTTATCCACTTGTAAGTGTGTAGTCATTTTTGCAATGCATTTTGGTCCAGGCTAGACATATGTTCTTTTCTTCAAGAAATTTTACTGGAGATGAAAATTGCATTCTATACAGAAGTCCTCAAAACCATGATTAATACCGGTACATCTACCCTTGCCCACTTTAAAACCAGGTATTCACCCTAAAAAGTGTTAGTATGGTATGATATTACAGGAATTATCTATGATGTTCTGAATTCTAATGAAACCATATATACTGAATATTATTGTGTTCAGCCTGAGAGCCTACAACATGGCTTTGATTCAAAAATGTCTCAAAAGTCTCAAAATTATAGAGTTAGGCCTAGAAGTACTTCCTCATTCGGACTATCATCTTTTCAGATATATAAAACATTTTCTTTGCGAACGAACACTATTTGCTATGTTCTTCCAATTTGAACTCTAATGTACAAACTTGGCTGTACATAGTAATTAATTATCTTTTTATCATAACGCTTGTTACGGTTATATTTGCTTACCAGGTTTGGTTGTATTGTGTTGGAATTTCAGTTACTTAGACTTTCCATATTTTGCCATTTTGGCGAAGGTACTGAAAAGGAAATGGAGTACATTTTGCGTCGAGCCTGGTGCGTGGTTATTTTGCATATCCGATACTGCGTAGTAAGTCGGGATACAGGGCCGTACTTTGTTGCGACCGTATCGAGATTTGTAAGAGTTGATTACGTATTTTCTTGCTCATATTTGATTAGGCTTTGGCAGAGGGTCGGTACCATGTTTCGTTACTTTATCTTTATTTTAGTTAAGTTTATCTTCCTGGAATCACTACAAAACACTTTTCACTCACTTTCATTCATCTCAGTCCGGTACTGGTAGTTTGGTTGATTAGCAGTACTCTAGCGGAGAGCTACAAAATTACTTCGCGGGTTTGATTTTGGAAGGAACCATTTTTGGTCTTCTCATATCTCTTCTCCTTCCGATCACCTTCGAGAGCAGTCGACAGTGCAGCAATAGGCCTTGACCCAGTGCAGAATTTTCGCTGATTAGAATCTTGGAGTTCGGGATATTTTAGGAATAGTGCCGAGTTTATTTGTCAGCTTTGCTGGATTGTTATTGCTAACACACTGCGAGCTGCCCCCGAAACCTTTGGCTTCTTTCCACGCACGTCTTTGGGTGTCCTCGAAGTCCTCACGACCCACAGGAGCAGACCCACGGGATATCGGAAACCGTAAGGGGTAGACAGACCGACGTTCCGCCTCACGTGGCCCGTGCGACACTCATCGGGGAGTTTCGTGGATTGACTGACCAAAGATAAGTTATCATCTTACTAGTCATATTATATTAGGTTTATTACTGTTTCTTATCTATAAGACATCTTTAATAAAGTGCCTGTATTTTACTAACATAGTTAATTTCTGATTATAACCAAAAATCCCTCTCCTATTCTTAGGCTTCCACGATATTTTTTTAAATGATGATAATAAATGTCTAAGTACCGAATAATGTTTTCTTTTATCGCCTGAGAATCTCATGTTCTCTGAGCAGTAATTAGCCCTGGGAAATATTCACCATATTAATATATATTGTATTTTTTTTGAAGGGTACTTTTTTTTGAAGGCCCAAAACGGGTAACACGCTATATTGCAAACCTCTTAAAAAAGTTCTTATGACTTGTTAGTTTTGCTGCCATAAACACTTCTAGCCTGTGATATTTCTATCGAATTTGAAAAAACTTTTTATGTCAATACGTTGTTGGACGTTATTTGGATAGACGGTCAAAAGGAAGGAAAATGTGGCAGTTTCAGTGGCTTAAAATGTATGGTGATAAAATCGTAGATATGCCGTTATATAATGAGCATATTCATTCAGACAAGGAACTTTTGGTTACGTGGATATTCAACCAGTTTTTGTTCCATTAAACAAACTGTATATACAAATTGAAATATTTGCTATTCAAAAAATATTTTCTTTTATAAATTAGGCACAAACGCTGTAGTTTATGAAATGGTAATGCATAGGCTTTTTGGATGATGGATATTTTATTGACTAAAATATTTACATCAAGCTAAACCGCTAACATCTGCAATTTGAACCATTTTGGGTGGTTTAATGAGTCCCGATTATTAACCATCCTATCATCATTTATTTAACAGCATTTGGTATTATTAAATTCTTAGATCCCCTTTTACATTATACCGTAGCACTAAAGAATTAATAGAGTGTAAAGGAAACAACTTTCGTAAATTTAACCAACGACTCGTTATAATATTTAAAGAAAAATTTTCCTTTCAACAAGGATCAAAAACCTGAGGGTTTCTGAGAAAAAAAATGCAAAATTATTATAGCCAATGGAAAAACTATTAAAATAATCAACATTTTAAGCAAATATTATTGATTATGACTTATCGAACATGCTACAAATAAACTAATGAACATAGTTAAAACTAAGTAGATGTAACAACTTCACCTTAATTGACTAATTGAAATGATCGCCACGAGAAATAATGTTATTTGAAATGCCGACAAAAATTATTTCATTCTATGTCAGTATGTGCATTTAAGTTAAATAAAAAAAAATGTTTTCTGTGCATGGATATCAGGGTGTGCTTTTTATTGACGGATAATCAAAACTACGAAGTGGCTAAGTGTATTTACGGACAAGGATGCCTAGTAAGGCCTTTTTATATATTGAAAGACCTTTTTGGAAGGTTTCTTTAAAGGACTTTTCGAAAAAACTGATTAAAACTATACCAGACTTGTATAGGCTAATTAAGCTTATGGGTTCATTCCTCATTCATAAAAGCTTTAATTCTTTTATTTTTCATAATTCACATACACACGCACACATGCGCGCACACACACACGCACACACGCAAACACACGCACACGCACACACGCACACACACCCACACGCACGCACGCACATGGACACACACACGCACGCACGTACACACACACACACACACACGCACGCAGGCACGCAGGCACGCACGCACATACGCGCGCACCCGCGCACACACACACACACACACACACACACACACACACACAATAATGTGTGTGTGTGTGCATACAATTGATGCTAGTAATTTTAAGTTTGACATTAAACGATAATGTGTAATGGTAGTGTGTAAGTTTTTCTTTTTCTTTTGTAACTAACAAAACCAAATTTATGCTGAAACATATGGATTAAATGGTTATTAAAATATTTCATTCTATTTTCAAAACATTATAAGAGTCAAATAATTTGATTGATGAAAACGAAATTCCGTTTGACCCGCAGGGGTATCCGAATAAATAGTTCTGACCTGTTTGCCGCGGAAATAGTTGCATTTCCGATACATGTTTTAAAAAAACTGTTTGATCAAAATGAAGTAAAGAATCGATGGTTAAATTTACGAAAGATATTTTCCTTACACCCTGTATGTTCATTAATCGCAGAAAGATCAGAATACTATCAGTTTTAGTAAGTTTAGACAAACGTACAGGTGTGAAATCCATCGGATATACACAATTTCCATAAGGATAACCAGGATTATTAAAAAAAAATTCCTTGTTTAAAATTAATGTTAAAATAATACAAATGAATTACATTCGATGTGTGATGTGCAGAGTTCTATGTATTATTTTCGTTTATTAAATCAATGATAATGTTTTGGTAAACTCAAAGAGATTTATTATTAACACAAAACATTTTTGTTTAGTTTTAGTTTCCTAATTAATCTATCTAAAATATTATATTATTATATAGTATTTTACTATTATAAATACTTATTTCAATATTCAATTTTAATTCTTTGTTATAACGATCTTGATATAATGGAAAATTAATTAATTTATCTATCATAAAGTTTAAAGTTGCCATTTTGTAATGGAAGCTATGATTTCAATTGTTGGAAATGTATCTCGAAGTGGCGGTGTTCTTCGGAAGCATGACCATAATATTAGTAACCTAAGACTTGTTAAAAGTATAATAATAATGGGGCTTTGGGTGGATATAAAAACACTTAAATAGCAAAATGTAAGAAAACCATGAAGCAGTATAAAGGAAAGGATCTATTCCATTTAGTCAACTTTTTGATTTATTATCGAAACACTTGGTTAACTTCAGGGTGCATGATTTTTACACTCTTCATCAGAATCATCTCCTGATGATGCTAACAGGGTTAAAGAAACACGCGATTATGGTTTTGTGAAATGTTTTTACCGACAAGTTTTATTAACGAAATTATGCGATTTTCTAAAACAAATCTTAACTTTTAGTTCTTATTTCCTATTTAAAATAAGGAAATTGAATTTTAATCTTGAACGGATTGAGTTTTGATCAAGAATGGAGGCGCTGGAGCGTAAATTTTACTTTTATGCTTAGCGAGTAAAATTTCAACAATTCATCTCGTAAAAGCTTCTGCTACTATCACAATAAAAGCCGGTTTACATTTTTAAAAATGCATAAAACTTCCTTAATGGTTCTAGACTGAATTATCCCAAGAAAATGCACGTATTTAGTAAAACTTTTATGGCTAGTTCATCTAGATTTATTTACATCCAGTTGCTTAATACAAACCGTGTTCAAACTTATTGGAAAAAAATATAATAAATGGGTAATAATAAATGGGTAACTAAATTTTCTGATCGGGTTCTCACATTTTTTGGAGGACAATGCTTCCTGTATTTGGTAGTTTGATTTTTACCTATAAAATACGGACAAATAGCTTCTTACAAAACACTCAATTCATTGTCTGAAATATTCTATTCACTATATGTTTAATGTATATCCATTTCAATGGTGTCTTGTTGCTCTTCATCAGAGGATTGGAAACATATTTAGCTCTTGTTCTTTTTCATAGGACGTCATTCTAAAAACGTATGTATGTAACAGTAACAACAAAAAATAGCTAAAAGAATATACTTTATTAAAAGAACGCAGAAAAATAAATTAATGTGTTGTTGCGTTAGTGGTCGCTGCGGATTCTCAGTCCGCAATCTCGAATTATTCATCAAAGCCTGAAACTACTCCTTGGTTCACTCAATCGTCTACTAATACACGCTCTTCCGGGAAGTGCAACACTTGAAGGGGAGTGCAATGGAAATTATTGTCGAAACAATACCGATGCGGAGCGACAGTTCGCGCGCCACTACTGAAAGGTTAAAGAAGGTCATCCCAAATCGGTTGTTGCGCAAGAAAGCAACGGTGTTGTGCGCGAATTGATAATGTAAGATCGGCATGTGACATACCGTGAGATTGGGGCATCCCTGGGCATTAGTATGATAAGCATACGCAATATTTTACATAAATATTTAGATCTGAAAAAGATGTTTGTCCGTCGGTTTCCGCATAATTTTACAATCGCTCAAAAAAAGGCTCGGATGGATTCTTGCAAAGAAATGCTCAAAAAAATACAACCACGGTGCGTCAAAAACCGTGTTTAACATATACACGTATGAGTCCGAATATAAACAGCAATCGACTGTATGGGGTTTCAAAATGAGTCAAACCCAACAAAGGTTGTTCGCGCAAGAACCACTTGGTCGCAGTAAATGGTCGCCTGTTTTTTTTTGGAATAAATGGACATGTAGCTACCGTGCCACTAGAGAGTCGTAGAACGGGAAACGGTATACAACCTTTGGTTTGCTAGAAATCTTTGAAGAAATAAGAAAAAACAACCAGCGACGCAGGATCATTCTTCACCTTGACAACGCGAGCTTTCACACATCGGACCGAGCAACTGAATATTTGATCCGTCAAAACATCGAATTTCTGGAATATGCACCGTACAATCCTGATTTGGCACCCAATAGTTTCTTTTTGCTCCCGTCCGTGAAGAATAAACTACACGGTCAACGATTTACTATGCGAGAAGAAGCGGTTGATGAGTTCAAAATGCATGTTTTGGAGATACCTCAATCGAAATGGAAAAAGGGCCATGAAAATTGGTTCAAAAATTCCAAAGGTTCGTATGCAAAAGTGTATCGATTATCACGGAGAATGTTTTGAAAAACAACAAAACCATTTTCAATGATAAATATTTGTTTTTATTTATTATTCCCGGTACATAAAGAGCAACCCTCGAATTAAAAAACTTTTTATCATTAGATAGTCATCATTTTTGCTCATTGTAACTGTACAAATTGCAAAATATTATAAACGTATTTTTTTTTTATTAATTTCAACAAAGAAAATATTACTTTAGATAAAATACCAGTTATAATTTGGTTTATTTGATTTTCAAATGATTTGTTATCTCGATATACTGGGAAACTTGATTTTAGCGATAGCACCGCCTTAATTAATTAAGTTCTAGCACAACTAATGACGACTGATGGTTCTTTTATCTACTTTAGGTTAATTTTCGTTGTTTCATTATCACTTTTCGACTACCAAATACCTTCAAAGAAACGAATGTTTTTAATGTTGCCATTCGCGTTTCGCCCCATTTATTTTAGGTGAAAACCACTTAAAGACATCCACGATTACTTTAAATAATGATGGTAGTTTATCAAGCTGCCAGACTACACTTTTCCCCAAGTAGCTTCACGTTTTGTTCCTGCACCAACTTTCTAAAGATCCGTGCAGCTGTTATCTGAAATTTTATCCATCTAAGGGCCCTTCCAACTTTGATGTTGAAGATTAGCATATATTTTAAAAAACGTTTGAAAAATTCACCTTGATCGATAATAGCCTTCGAAACTCTTGTTTCGTATGTCCTCTTTCACATATTTGTAAATAATAAAGGGATGTCCAATAAAAGTGTCAGAACGAGGGAACAATGATAACTACTATTGATAATCCGGTATTTTTTATTTTACCTTGAAGAATAAATAATGGCGTTATGTTTTGAAAATACGATCGTTCAAGGGTCCCCCTTGGTTTCGTCTGTATTCTAAACACACATATTGGCTGTTAAAATTGAATTTATGAAATGTGATAATGGATAATTTTTTTACTAGCAGAGAAATGGCAAATAGCTTCTGAAAGATCAGGGTCCGACCATAGTAGGAACACTATGGCCAGGAACAGAAAAATAAAAAACACATTCCACTATATTTAGTAAATGTGAAGCGTCCAGAGAACACGAGTATGTTTGCATTTCAAAATCAAGAAACTCTTGTTTCATATGTTTCCCGAAATAATAAAAATGTGTTGCTTCTATCTTATGCATTTCTCAGATACCATCCATAAAGTGAGTGGCAAACCGGATATTATTATTGATTATAATAAAATCAAAGGTGGCGTAGACGTGGTTGACAAACTTAGTGAAACTTGCAACTGCGCCATAGCTACGTGTCGTTGCCCGATGGTTTTGTTTTAATACGCAATTAATGTAGCAGACACAAATTCATATATTATCTACAATGGCAATAAAAAAATGAATCAGATTATTCTCAGACAAGTTTTTTTTAGAAAGGCTTGGATTTGACCTAGCAAATGAACACATAAGAAGACGAAGTATCTCAGAAGATATCCGGAAATCAATTCGTCTTAGACGAGTAGCAATATGTGGGGTTGAAAATGAAAATACGTTGCCCAGCAAAAATACTTATGGGAAATGCAGTCACTGTGACATTAGAAAAAATAGAAAAGCTAGATACAGTTACAGATGCACCAAATTTATGTGTCTAGAACATTTGATACCTAAAGTTTATTTATCGAAGAAATACTGTCGACAAAAACAATGACCAACGCGTGATCAGCACGTGATATTTTAGCCAGAAACGCTAAGCGCCCCTGCTATTGGCGAGAATCGGTCGAGCCGATTTACACCACCAATGAAAACCCAGATGATTGTTCAACAGAAATATAGGGTTGACGCCAGTAACTCATACACTGCCATAATTTTTTTCATTTATTGAGTTGCATTTGATTTATTAATAATTGTATTTTGTTTCCATTAAATATCTGATACGGACACAGCTGATGCCTAAAAAGAGGACTGTTCTTAGTGCGGTCATGTAACGATCACGTACAATATACATGAATGTGTTTGGGTTTAGTTTCTTCCAAAAATAGGTTATATATGTAAAGATTGCAGTAGTGTAGGTGACGACTAGACATTGCATAAAATGTACTACTCAATATACCGTTGTGGGAAGTAAATTTTTATTTGAATATTTTTTTTTCATTGTTTTTTGAGTCTGTACTTTGTTCAGTTGGTATTTGCGGGATTATTTGAAAAAAGAGAAACTTTAGATTTTTCTGTGTATTTTTTTGTTATATTAAAAATGTATCACTTTCATTTAGTTTCATAATATTTTTAGTTTTATAAAAAACGGAGAATCAAATATGTCAACTTGTTAAAAAACGTGTTTCCTTAAAAAAATCGAAGGCGCACTTTGACAGCTTACATTTTAAAATCAACTCCACCCCTCTTAAAATATTGGCCTCAGAGACAGATATTAGTAACAATGGCCTATAAATCTATGTTAGTAATGGAGGGTTAAGTGCGAAAAATAATTTCGTTTAATTGATGGCTATTTTCGCGAACACACATTTGGAGGCATTCTCTTAAGTTTGCCTCCACTCTTCTCAATCTTTCTTCATGGATTAATCCAATTCGATCACATATAGCGGCTTCAATTCGTTCAGTGTGCGAGGCTTACCTTAATATAGGCGTGATTTTAAGTACCCCTACATATAAGAATCAAACATTGAAACTCGGTTGGCCGAGGATGCTAGCTGAATTGTCAAAGCGAAAAATTGCTCGGTTAGGAAATGCAACTCGAATAATCCTCACTCGTCATATGAGCAGAAGCTCCAAATTGTTGAAAAACATATCTTGTATTGGTTTCTTGTCTTCGAAGTTTTAGTTTGAAAACATTTTCAAACATGGTTATTCAAACATATTCAAACATGTTGAGTTTCTTCATTGATTTATCCAATTCGATCACATATAGCGGCTTCAATTATTTCAGTGTACGAGGCTTACCTTAATATAGGCGTGATTTTAAGCACCCTTAAATATAAAAATCAAACATTGAAACTCGGTTGACCGAGGATGCTACCTGAATTGTCAAAGCGAAAAATTGCTCGGTTAGGAAATGCAACTCGAATAATCCTCACTCGTCATATGAGCAGAAGCTCCAAATTGTTGAAAAACATATCTTGTATTGGTTTCTCGTCTTCGAAGTTTTAGTTTGAAAACATTTTCAAACATGGTTATTCAAACATATTCAAACATGTTGAGTTTCTTCATTGATTTATCCAATTCGATCACATATAGCGGCTTCAATTATTTCAGTGTACGAGGCTTACCTTAATATAGGCGTGATTTTAAGCACCCTTAAATATAAAAATCAAACATTGAAACTCGGTTGACCGAGGATGCTACCTGAATTGTCAAAGCGAAAAATTGCTCGGTTAGGAAATGCAGCTCGAATAATCCTCACTCGTAATATGAACAGAAGCTCCAAATTGTTGAAAAAACATCTCTTGTATTGGTTTGTCGTCTTCGACGTTTTAGTTTGAAAACATTTTCAAACATAGTTATTCAAACATAATCAAACAAGTTGAGTTTCTTCATTGATTTATCCAATTCGATCACATATAGCGGCTTCAATTATTTCAGTGTACGAGGCTTACCTTAATATAGGCGTGATTTTAAGCACCCTTAAATATAAAAATCAAACATTGAAACTCGGTTGACCGAGGATGCTACCTGAATTGTCAAAGCGAAAAATTGCTCGGTTAGGAAATGCAACTCGAATAATCCTCACTCGTCATATGAACAGAAGCTCCAAATTGTTGAAAAAACATCTCTTGTATTGGTTTGTCGTCTTCGAAATTTTAATTTGAAAATATTTTCAAACATGGTTATTCAAACATGGTTATTCAAAAATATTCAAACATGTTGAGTGTCTTCATGGATTTATCCAATTCGATCACGTATAGCGGCTTCAATTATTTCAGTGTACGAGGCTTACCTTAATATAGGCGTGATTTTAAGCACCCTTAAATATAAAAATCATACATTGAAACTCGGTTGACCGAGGATGCTACCTGAATTGTCAAAGCGAAAAATTGCTCGGATAGGAAATGCAACTCGAATAATCCTCACTCGTCAAATGAGTAGAAGCTCCAAATTATTGAAAAAACATCTCTTGTATTGGTTTCTCGTCTTCGAAGTTTTAGTTTGAAATCATTTTCAAACATGGTTATTCAAACATATCCAAACATGTTGAGTTTGTTCATGGATTTATCCAATTCGATCACATATAGCGGCTTCAATTCTTTCAGTATGCGAGGCTTACATTAATATAGGCGTGATTTTAAGTACCCTTAAATATAAAAATCAAACATTGAAACTCGGTTGACCGAGGATGCTACCTGAATTGTCAAAGCGAAAAATTGCTCGGTTAGGAAATGCAGCTCGAATAATCCTCACTCGTCATATGAACAGAAGCTCCAAATTGTTGAAAAAACATCTCTTGTATTGGTTTGTCGTCTTCGACGTTTTAGTTTGAAAACATTTTCAAACATGGTTATTCAAACATAATCAAACAAGGTGATTCAAACATATTCAAACATGTTGAGCTTCTTCATGGATTTATCCAATTCGATCACGTATAGCGGCTTCAATTCTTTCAGTGTACGAGGCTTACCTTAATATAGGCGTGATTTTAAGTACCCCTAAATATAAAAATCAAACATTGAAATTCGGTTGACCGAGGACGCTACCTGAATCGTCAAAGTGAAAAATTGCTCGGTTAGGAAATGCAACTCGAATAATCCTGACTCGTCATATGAGCAGAAGCTCCAGATTATTAAAAAGACATCTCTTGTATTGGTTTCTCGTCTTCGAAGTTCTAGTTTGAAAAAATTGTCAAACATGGTTATTCAAACGTATTCAAACATGTTCAGCAATATTTGAGGAAATGTAAAGCGTTATTAATAGTATCCTTCCTAAATTAACTTGAATAATCACGAATTAATACGGCTAAAAGCCTAAATCCTTATGCAAAACGTTTTATAGTGCTTGTCGCCTAGCAGATCGAGTGGGACTTCGCAGAATCGCCTTCCTTACCCTATCCACATTTCGTGGTATATACACCAATCGACAATGACCAGGTGACTTTATTTTAATTTATTATCTCTTCAATCGAAGTTTAGTTACACACCTGAGAATTATGTTGGAGTTGATAACCGATGTTGAAGTGATGCCTAAAGAGTTGTATTCTAATCATGAAATCCCCAATTTTCACATATGTATCGTAAACATACACATAGTATTCTCGTCTAGTCAACAGGCGTTTGCTTATTAAAACGTCGGTTTTTCGTGGACCACCTTGTATAAGTATACTATCGGATTAGATTACAACACGTTAAAAAAAATATCTCCTTCCTATGATCGTCTGATAGCATTATCGTCAAAAATTTCTACTTATTTTAGTGTATTGTATAACTTACCTGAACAATTTCCTCTTTCTTCTTGTTGGACAGTAATAGTGAGCATTGACTCCCTTCAACCTTCACTTTAAATAGAATCCATCTCCAGCAGACCCTTGCGTGTTTTTTATGTATACCAGTTCTTCATCTCTTCTTACATAGTCCTACTATTCATCTCTTTGTCTCCTTCTGGATATCTGGAATCCAAAGTATTCCTTGCCTAAATATATACATGCAGTGTAAAAAATGTGGAAAGAAGTAGGAAATAAAGTAAGAAAGGATGGATTTTGTACTGACCTAAGTGTTAAAACTAAAAGTTCTTGGGCTGAGATCCTTTTTGGGAAATTGGTTGGAAATTGGTTGGTTGGAATTGGTTTGGGAATTTGGAATTGGAAAATGAGGTTCTAAGTGGCTAAGAAGAGATCAAGAGATTCTTTTAACATCTTTAGATATTCGTAATTTTTTTTTGTATATTTTCTACCATCTTGATAGAGATGATACAATGGTACAATGATACAACTATCCCAGAAACTGCCTGTATACTTTGATTTCTTGTTCCCACATGCGTTTTAGGCGTCTTTTCTACGATTTTCAACGCAAAACCTTCGACTAGTAACATTTTTCTTATAATTCCTGACGGATTGTGCACTGTTTCTGAAAAGCGGTATCCAAAGAGCATTCGATATGAACTCATGAATTTTCGTTTGACGCTAAGTAAGGCGGGTGGCTCTAAGCGAAGCGCAACCAATCAAAGTTTGATTGCTACTACTCGTCCATTTTGCGTATAAATAATGTTCCAAACTAATCAACTGTGAAAAGAACAATCGTAAAATTTCAAAGTACTGGTTCAGTTATTTATGTGAAATACATAACACGCGCTCTTAGTGGTTGCTCAAAACAAAACATCACGGCAGTTTGTGAGAGTTTGGCCTTTTCGATTCGTCATCGTGAATCACAATTGGACATTTCAACAGCCACTCCTCACCGTATTCTCACTAAAGATTTGTCTCTCCGTACTTACAAGTCCAATTAACTCAACGATTTCTGCCAACAGACCATACACAGCGAAGAGAGTGTCATTTCCTGTTTTGGTGACCACAACTGACCGCCACGATGTTGCAATTTAACACGTATGGACTTTTTTTGATGGGGTTTTTTAAAGTCTCAGGTTTACGCCGACAAGCTCATGACCACGACTATACTGAAGGCAGAAATTGAACGCTGTATCAACAAAATACCGCAACATTTATGCAAAACCGTTATTGAAAACTTATTACTTATTAAACTTAAACTTAAACTTAAACTTAAACTTAAACTTAAACTTAAACTTAAACTTAAACTTAAACTTAAACTTAAACTTAAACTTAAACTTAAACTTAAACTTAAACTTAAACTTAAACTTAAACTTAAACTTAAACTTAAACTTAAACTTAAACTTAAACTTAAACTTAAACTTAAACTTAAACTTAAACTTAAACTTAAACTTAAACTTAAACTTAAACTTAAACTTAAACTTAAACTTAAACTTAAACTTAAACTTAAACTTAAACTTAAACTTAAACTTAAACTTAAACTTATTACTGGATTTGTTGTTCCATTCATAATTTCTAAATATCTATATTATAAATCAACAAATATGTCAATACTTTGCTACAGAAAACCATGTTTAATTTAAAATTCATAATCTTGCGCCTTTACTATAACACCCTTTATAATTTCTAAACTTGAATTTTGTCTAGCCCTCTTGTTAATTGGGCAACAAATGGTATTACCATGAATTTCTTTGTGTTCTGCTCCTTTTGAAAA
This sequence comes from Cosmopolites sordidus, assembly GCA_031761425.1. Lineage (NCBI taxonomy): Eukaryota > Metazoa > Arthropoda > Insecta > Coleoptera > Curculionidae > Cosmopolites > Cosmopolites sordidus. The sequence continues at coordinate 12,101 of JARFXV010000959.1, read as the reverse complement.
ATCGAAGATTTTTTCAATAATTTTCTGAACTTATGTTTTCTAATTAATTTATCTACAATGTTCTTATTATAATCATTCACTTCAGATACCTCCTTAATTAATTTTAATTCTTTGTTATAATTATCTTTATTTAAAGGAAAATTAATTAATCTATTTACCATAAAATTTAAACTAGCCATCTTATTTTGGAAGCTATGATTTGAATCGTTAGGAATGTATCTTGAAGTGGTGGTGTTTTTTGTGAAAATATCAAAATCTAACCTATTTTTATTGTTTCTACTGACTAAAACATCCAGAAATGGTAAACTATCGTTTTTTTCGAGTTCATGCGTGAATATTATATTTTGGGATTTACTATTTAAGTTCTTAATAAAATCATCAAATTTTCGTTTTTCGAATCGAAAATGGCAAAAGCGTCATCCACATATCTTAACCATACCTTCGGAAAGTAACTGAATTCATCTTTTGCCTCAGTTTGAAATTTACTCATAAATAAGTTGGTTAAGAACGGTGACAGAGGATTGCCCATTGCCGTTCCTTCTTGTTGTTCATAAAACCTGTTATTAAGTTGAAAACAACTTTGCCTCAAACATAATCTTGTTAAGGAGATGTACTCAGAAACAATCTTGTTATTAAAACCGTTTAACTCGAGTAACTCCTTCAGGTATTTCAAGGTATGTGTAATCAGGACACTCGGAAACAACTATGAAACGTCAAAGGAAACTAAAACCTCACCTTCTTGTAGATGTGTGTTTCTGACTTTTTCTATGAATTTGGTTGAGTTTATCACAGAAGTTTGGTTGAAGTGATTTGGTGTTTAATGATAAGCCTCTTCAAGTTTAGTGCACTTCGTTCCAGTACTGCAAGTATCTCTTTTGTTTTCTTTTTGAGACTTTACGTCTTGCAGCCAGGAGTGACTACTTACCGAATTAGAGTTTTATAGATCTTAACTTTTGGGCTCCTTTGTATAAGTTTAGATCGTAGAATATAATGCAGAGGGAAGTATTAAACTTCTATTTTTGGACTGCCCATTTTGGCTTTCACTGTCATCGTCACTGTCAATTCATCATCTTTCGATTATCCATTCAAATAAGTTTCTCCGTTTTATATAAAAAATATATAGCTACATTGGAGCTTTCAAATACACAGCATGAAATCAAACGTAAGCGAAATAATATTAATTGGGGTGTAATAAACACAACAAAAATATTTAATGAGTTGACTTATAAAACAATTTATGTAAGTGAAATGCATTTATCAAGTAATCTGGTTGTGTAAATTAATTTATCCTGCTTTAAAAGAAAATGAAAGGTAATATATTTTTAATTGTATTTTAAGGTGACTTTGCTGTTAAATTAGAAATTATGAAGTAACTTTGCACAAAATTCCATCAATATTTCGCAAGGTTCGTAAATGAAGATAAAAGTGCCTTAAGCCTTTTAATCAAGAACTTTATGACTAACGCTACTAAGGAATACAAGAAAATTTATCTTTTCAACGGCGATTATTTTAGTTAATAGTTATAAAGTGAGCATTCTAGCAGTCTGTATTTTAGTCGTGAAATTATTTACTTTAATTTCTTGATATAATGATTTGATATATATTATTCATTTTTGTAGAAAATTGAGTGTAATACAATTCAAAAACATTAACTCAGCTATTCACTTTGTAAAATATTTATACCTGGCGATATGTCCTCGAAATATAGGCCATTGTTTTCGATGACTTCAACCCATCTTTAAGCCAGTAACTCTATTCCTCTTCACGTTGGGGGCGAAAAACTCGACAGTGTAAACCTTTTCTTCAGTCCTGAATTTATTTTCTTGAAAAATGGATCGGAAAAAGCGGTAATCTCACGGAGTAAGGTCGGGGCTGTATGCTGGGTGAGGGAAAAGTTTAACGCACATTTCATTAATTTTGAGCTTTTCAGATGTGAAGTGTGTGTTCTTGCTGCATGAGGACTTTTTTCCAGTTAAACAAAGCAAGATATTTTCGGCCATAACAACATCTACTCTCTCAGGTTGAGCTGAGTAGAGTTCTGATTTTTTCGCTATTCCATAATCCACGACCACGTAAGCCATTAAGATTATTTAAAAGAACTCTTTCTTTATCGCATGTAATAACCCATTTGACAAATCCAAAATAAGTAGAGTTTTTGAGAAGAGTTTTACATATTGCCACCTATCGCATGGATTGCTGCAGCGGCAGTTCTTGATGAATACCTCTACAGCTCGTTAACACCATTCTAATGTATCGCAAATGCCGCTTAACGATAGCGTAGGATATTCCTAATTCCATTAAAAATCACTTTAATACTGAACAAGGAATGTTTGTCGAAGCAAAAAGCGCAAATAATTTTTGTTATACCCTAGTATCAATCAGGTGATATTATTTTCCTTCGCAACCTTATCGCACCCACTTATGGACATGGGCGTTCCTTTGAATGTTCCAAGCTGTTCTATTTTCTTTCTATTACTTCCGTATTATCATCCAACCAACGTTTTTAAAGCCTTCCACTTTTCTTTTGTGTGTCATGGGTATGATGTTTTTTGTTCAATTTCACGACAAGTTTGAAGTTTTGTGTTCTTGGTCTAGCTTTTCTTGGCGTTGAACCTCAGTAAACAGTCCTTTTCACAATTGAAGGGATTTTTATTTGCTTCCAGTACGTCTGTGCAGTGTAATGTCATTCGTTTCGAATCATATACTATATATTTTGAAATATTTTGTGATACGGTAGTGATTACTGATCGGGAAGTGGAGGCTAATGGGCGCGATATTCTTATAATCGATACAAAGGCACTCAAAGCACTTATTATCGATGTGGCGGTACCGTTGGATCAGAATTTGACCAAGACCATTGCCGAGAAAAAACGAAAATATCAACCGTTAGCTGTCAACAACTCAGAGATATCGACATTATACCAGTAGTAATATCTACAAATGGGCTGGTATAGTCCGTTTCAAGATAATTCGTTGGCCTTCGGCAAAATCTTAATTGCCCCAATACATCTCAATAAAAATATTCCTAGTTCTGAATAATTTTGGGAAAAGTTAAATATTGTTAAATTATGATTAAATTATTATTATTATTATTATTCTTATCCTTAATGTAGAATCTCAGCTCATGCTGGTCGATATTGCAATGCCAAAATGAAACAAAAATTCAGCTCCTCTCATCCTAACATAATATTTTACGAACAATGTGACACGTCTGCAAGAGCACAGCACGTTGTCCCACTATGGCAATCGATCTCGTGATACAGAGACTCTCGAGGTTCTTTGAAAATCTCTTGCTTATCAATCTTTCGGCGGATATAACGAATGGCACTAGATGATGCCCTTAGGTAGGTGACCTTACTCAGTTTCCACTGGTTGTTCAAGTCTTATGATAGATATTTATACTTTGTGGATTTTTCCATCTCGATTTTTCTAATGTTGTGAGAGAGCGGCACTGCGATGTCAATTATAGAAGCTCTTTTCTTCTTTTTGTTGATTAGAACAATATCTGGCCTGTTATAATCAACCGTTCGATCAGTAGTGATTGGTCTGTCCCAGTAAAGAATGGTATCGGATGATTCAAGTACAGGAGAAGGCGCGTACTTATAATATGGAGATGCGCTTTCTAATAGCGAGTATGTTAATGCAATTTGCCGATGTATGATTTTTGCCAGCGGATTATACCGTCATAAATAAGCATTAGGACCAAAGGCCGGGTAACCACCATTAAAGTATTGAATGCGTTCATGTGCAGTATATGTCTTTCATAGTTCTTTGTTCTTGTTATCCTGTCTTGAATAGATATCTCGATATCTTCTGTTTCTGGGTACAACAGTCCATCGGTCAGCCATTTTAGAGACAATTGTTCTTCAATGGTGTCATCTTCAAGCGACTTAGGAAACCTTCCATGTAATGTTTATCCTTTTCATTTTCAAACGCAATCCGTGAGTGTTGTTCTGCTATCAATACGGTTTTATTTATTTAGGTTTATTGGGGTGAAACCCCGGTCCTTATTTGCAACCAAGAATTTGCAAAATAATATGTCGGAGTTGGCACTGCCAAACCGTTGATTGCTTTAATGAGGTTTCCACTATTCAGTTTGGTGTTTAAAAGCTATTTAAGTCTCTTTTGGTATAGAGTGGAAAAGTCCTTATTTAACTGGTTGTAATCAAGTTTTTGATTGAGGTATTCCTAAATTCTTATTATTCCTTATTATTCCTTTCCTATTGTTATTATTAATTGTTATTATTATTAATTGTTATTATTATTATTAATTGTTATTATTATTATTAATTGTTATTATTATTATTAATATTATTATTATCCCCGTACTGAACTCAGCATCTCAGCCTAAGCTGGTCTATATTACAGTGCCAAAATGAGAAAGCAATTCAACTCCTCTCACTGAGCATAAAATTTTACGAACAATGTGGTATGTCTGCAAGAGTACTGCACGTTGTCCTACTATGGCAATCGATTTTGATACCAAGGTTCTTTAAATTTTTTGAAAAGTTCTTACTTATTAGGCCTTCGACGGATATAACGAAGGGCAGTATCTTTACCTTATGCAGTTCCACTGGTTCTTCAAATCGTACGCAAGGTTTTCATACTTAATGGTTTTCTCCAACTTGGTTTTCCTGATATTATGAGAGAGTGGCACTATGATGTCAATTATAAAAGCCCTTTTCTCCCTTTTACTAATTAGAACAATATCTAGTCTATTATAATCGACCATTCGATCTGTTGTGATTGGTCTGTCCCAGTATAGGATTGAATCAGATGATTCCAATACGGAAGAAGGTGAATACTTATAATATGGAGCACTTTCCCCCACTATACCGCTTTGTCACGCCTCTATCTCGGTCGACAACATCCATGTGTAGTATATGCTTTTCGTAGTTCCGTGTTCTTACTACCTTATCTTGAATAGAAGTCGCAAAACCTTCTGTTTCTGGGTACAATAGCCCATCGGTCAGCTATTTTAGAGACAATGGTCCATCAATGGTATCATTCTCGAATGCCTTTGGATACCGTCCTTGCAGCGTCTGTTGTTTCCATCAACGGACAGAATCCGTAAGTATTGTTCTACCATCAACACGATTCAATTTACCTAGGTTCAGCGGGGTGAAACCCCGGTCCTCCTTAGCAACCAACTTGATTAGCGTGCTGCTTGAATTAATGAAGCATTCTCTCCTGGTTCAGACAAAGGTTCTTAAAGTTCACGAGGCTTCTGCCTCCCAACTTTTTTGGAATGTCCAGTCGCTTTATAGATGAATTTGGATGCAGACATCGAAATTTTGTCAATGTTCGACGTGTTAATCTATCCAGTCCATCAAGGTCTGTTTCTGACCATTTAACAACACCAAAGGAATAGGTTAGAGTTGGCACTGCCCATCCATTGATCGCTCTAATCAGGTTTTCACTGTTCAGTTTGGTATTTAAAAGTTTTGTAAGCCTCTTTTCGTACATAGTAGAAAAGTCTTCTTTAACTGGCTATGGTTAAATTTCTCGTTTTGAAGTATACCTAAATCTTTATAGGATTCTTCTGGTACTAGTTGTTGTATGTTACAGTGTGTTGAATGTTAATTATTGACCATTCCTTTCTGAATGCTAATGGTAGAGCATGTATCATTTATCATATTATTATTATTATTATTATTGATTTAGCCTAAAGACATTTGCAGTTTCTCTAAGGACCAACCCTACAGTACAGCCAACACCCAGCACACCCCCGCACTGCAGAATCGGCCGTAAGGGGAACATTGACTTATCCCAGATATCTTAGATATCAGAAGGATTAATCTCTATGGGGGCCCTTTCCATGTTTTCGAGCCACACAGTTATAGTGGTGACGATGGATATCTTTGGTTTCCTATTGTTATCCAGAAACTTTCGAACGGTTCGAGCTGGTCCAAGCAATACAGCCTTCTGCGTGGGTCTATAGGTGATCGTTGAGGCCCAATATTTTAATATTCCTTACCAAGTTCTTTGGGATTGTTGCAAATTTTGTGCGTCAGTTCTGCGCCAGTTAACTATCCCGAACGAATAGTTTAACACCGAACATGCATAGGTGTTGATAGCCTTAGACGTGTTTCTGCTATTTAAGTCTGTCGTCAAAACTTGTCTCACTCTTTTGATAAATCGACAGGTAAGGTCTTCTTTCATTAAGCCGTGATCAATTCGGCGTGCTTGCTTCATATTCAGATACTTGTATGTATCTACAGCACTTATTGTGTCGATCTTTTGCCCGTTCTGTGTCTCAAAAGCATAGTTTTGCAGTTTTTCTCTATTAATATTTAATTATGACACTTCTTCAGTCCAAATTGCATTCATATATCAATGGAGAATTCTTCCACTATGTTCAACATTTGTTGTAGGTGTCTGTTTGATGATGCAAATAATTTCAGATCCTCCATGTAGAACAAATGGTGTAGCTGCATAGATTCACCATTCACCATTATTATTATTCTTATCGACTTGGTGTCACTATCTTAGCTTGGTGTCAACTCAGCTTAAAAAGCTGGAAACCTTAAACCGATTTCTCCCGCGCGGCGTTGGAGTTCGGCTCGGAACCTGGGAATAAATTTTATTATAACCAAATATTCCATTAGCATTAAAACAAAAATTTTCGGACTATGTGGTAGGTTTGCAACAATATGGCCCGTTGTTCCACTTTTATGACATTTCTATCTAGTTCGCAATTTGTCAAAGTTGGAGAATCTGTAGCTCATCAATCTTTCTGCCGAAATTACAAAAGGTTCGATGTTGACTTTTTCAAGTTGCCAGATGTTCTTCAGTTCATAAGAAAGATCAATACCATTGATGTCCGATCACATACATGTTCCTTTTTAATATTAAATTTCTTTAATATTTCTAGATCACATTTGTTATATGTATTTTCGAAGTATATCGTTTTTTAACATGTACTTCTGAATTTCCAGTTTAGTGTTATTTGCATTAGGAACTTAATTTTTTTGGCGGTTATGATAACTAGCATTGTCCATTACAATTACGGTTTCCTTAGGCCTTACGCTTTCCTATAGCCAAAAAGCTATTTATAAACCAATCTTCAAAAAGTTCTGCTGTGGTGCCGCTATGGTAGTCCAAAGATAAATGTGTAATAATGTAAAATAAACATTTTTGGAGGACAATTGTAAACAATTTGGAATCCATCCATCCTCGGAACCAGCTTGCAAAAATGTTAATTATTTTTCTCTTGTTCGCTGGGGCTTTGGTTTAGAATTTTTTTGATACATCTACCCGTCCTTTTGCTGGCGCCTCATGTGTATCGAACCATGTTTCATCAAGGGAGATAATGGGATGATTTTCTATTCTGTATTTTTTTATAGAGTTTAAGTAGTCAAACCGCCATTGTTGCAATCGTTGTGATTCCATTAATATTTGTCTTTTTTTAATGGTCTGATATACAAAACCCATTTGAGATGATATTCTCCAGATGCTAGTTCTAGTTCAATTCTTCTATTGGAACCTTTGGTGTGATGCACTAAACTTGAAGAGATTTACCACTAAACACCAAAACACTTTTTTGAGCTGCTTGGCGCACGTTTCGCTAACCATGTTAGCATCATCAGGAGATTCATTCCATTTATTTTCATTCATTTTCCATTAAAAAAAAATGTAAGAAAATCATGAACCGAGATAAAGGACCGATTCCTGTCAGTCAACTTTTTCAATTATTATTGTAAGGCTTAGTACACTTCACGGTTCATGATTTTTACACGCTTCGTTAGGCATGGTTTTCATATAAATAGAACATAGTTTAGTTTTAGAACTAGATTAAATCATCTCCTGATGATGCTAACATGGTTAGCGAAACGTGCGTCGAGCAGTTCAAAAAAGAGTTTTGGTGTTTAGTGGTAAATCTCTTCAAGTTTAGCTAGTTCTAGTGCAAAAATGTTGATTTCATCTTTTCTTAGTCGCTGTTGCAACGAATGTAATGTAGGCAGAATTTGCTCTTCATACGTAGCATAAATTTTGCTTCTAATTAAGTTTTTGTCGCTTTAGTCAACACATTTGCTTTTACCGGAATCACTACGAACTTTTTTGTCTTTAATTGACTTCGTCACAATATCTTTAACTGTAGACAATGAAGTTTTCGTTAATGTAGACGTTTTGGCTGCGGCTGCATTTAGATTAAGCCCGTTATTCAATAAAGGAATATACACATTTTTAACAATTTGTTTAGTATCGGGCAATAAATGGTTTCTTTTAAAATTAGCACTACCCGAGGCACAACGATCATTATTTTGTACATTTGTACATTTGTACATTGTACATTTTCAGTACGTTTGGAAGAACAAAAAATACGATCGAAATTATGAAACTGCACTGTTTAAAAACAGAATGCGAACTAAACTAAAATATTTCGAAACTAGTAAACCAGGCATGAAATTAATTTTATCTTTTTACTTGTTATTTTATCAGGCCCGGCTCTGTTTACGTTTCTTGCAACTTTGCCGGTTTTTTTACGGCAGGGGTTGTTAAGAGTTTATTGTAGCCAATCGGTCAACGATATATCTGGCAACGCACTATAAGAAATGACTGTAAAATCGCCAACGACAAGTTTGAATTACATGATAGACATATGACAGTCGTCATGCAGAAGGCTGCCGTACTGGGTACAACAGATATAGTTAGAAAATGTTTAAGCTTGAATTGATCATTGATTAAACCCTCTTGTCTAATGCAAACATTGTAATCTTGGGCTGCGAACTCCGACTACCGTGGATAATTAATAAAAATTATAAGATGAACATAATGTTACTTCAGCTTGATTAATCGCAATAATTTGTTCAGATTGAATCATCTCCTGATAATGCTGATATGGTTAGCGAAATGCGCGTCGAGAAGTGTAAAAAAAGTTTTTTGGTGTTTAGAGGTAAATCTGTTCGAGTTTAGTATTTAACACCGAAGGTTCCAATAGAAGAATTGATAATAATTTATTATAAAAGCAGTTTCACAAATGTTGCAGTATTAAAACCAACCGATATGAAATAAGGTAGAAAAAATACAAAATTCATGGTTACCATATTTCTAATAATATATATCATTAAGGATATACTGTATAACATGTTAATGAAAAGAAAGACATTAAACGGGAGCCACTACAGAAGGCTATTTCAAAATTTTAACGAGGGACCAAAGAGTCGTTTTTATGGACTAAAGCGGCTTTTATGGCTCGTTGGTTGACATATTCGTTTACTAGGCGAAAAATCAAGAGACGTGTGAAATTATGTAATAAAAGGCACATCAAAAACTATTTACATGATTGTGACCCAGTAATTGAAGACGAAAAAATATATCGCCACGATATTCTCAATGAAAAAAGCGACAGTGGATTTTCTTAGATTTATGACTATATATGGAGTTATTATAGTAAATAAAATACCTTACGATAAATCGGGATTACTGTCATGGAGATTTGATGTTGATAATATTTAATATTAAAAGTCAGACTTTAAGACTTAAGACTTACAACTTTTTTGAAATTAGTTTTCTAAACTAGAAGATATCTCCACTAAATACCAAATTACTTTTCTATAAAAGTCTGTTTGCGCGTTTCTCTAGGTACGCTAGCATCGACAGGAGATTATTCAACCTAATTCTAAAATTACACTATGTTTTATTTATGTGACAACCTTACCTAAGGAAGCATGAAAAGTTATAAACCATGTTAACCAAGCGTTACATTAATAATTCAATGAAACGAGAGTTGTGAAATGTAATGATAATTTCCCAGGTATTTCGTGTGAGCTGAATAAAATCCCATTCATCATTTTCAAAACGTTTCGTCGACGGGTTTCGATGACTAATACTGTGAAACCGTCTACCAGTGGACATACAGCTACACGGGATACCCGAGAAACTATCGTCATCATCATTATCATCATCATTATCATCATCATTATCATCATCATCACCATCATCATCGGCCCGTGTTCATCTACTGCAGGATGAAAGCATCTTCACCATGGTGTCAACTTTTACGGCCATGGGCTTTCCTCTATCACTCGGGCCCAATATACTTAAATATGTTCATTGTGCTCTTGGTCTTCTTCGCGGACGTTTACGATCAAGCAGTATCCACTCCATTGCCTTGGTCCATCTGTAGTCCCATCGCCTCACTATATAACCTGCCTATTTTCATTTCAATTATTTTACTCTTTGAATAATGTCATATACTTTCGTTTGTTACCTGATCCATGTGCAGGGCTTTCTCTCCAGTGTTGTAATGTCATGCATAAATCTTTAAATTCGCTTATCTGCTACCCAAAAATTTGTATTTGATTGCGATGTGGGTGTCCAAGTTTTACTTCCATATGTCACAACGGGCCGGACACACTGAAAGAAGACGTTCCTTTTTAGACAAAGTGGGAGGTTGCTCTTAAAAACTATGTTGAGTCTCCCAATGCCTGCTAGTTATATTTAACATGCTGTTCCACCTCTCGGATGTTATCCCCCTCCATTGAAGACCCCTGTCCAAGATATAAGATGTACTACCGCACTGTACTACCAGACAATTCAGCAAATCACCAAAATTTAAAAACAAAAATCGTTTACTAGGCGAAAAATCAAGAGACGTGTGAAATTATGTAATAAAAGGCACATCAAAAACTATTTACATGATTGTGACCCAGTAATTGAAGACGAAAAAATATATCGCCACGATATTCTCAATGAAAAAAGCGACAGTGGATTTTCTTAGATTTATGACTATATATGGAGTTATTATAGTAAATAAAATACCTTACGATAAATCGGGATTACTGTCATGGAGATTTGATGTTGATAATAAAGAAGACGTTCCTTTTTAGACAAAGTGGGAGGTTGCTCTTAAAAACTATGTTGAGTCTCCCAATGCCTGCTAGTTATATTTAACATGCTGTTCCACCTCTCGGATGTTATCCCCCTCCATTGAAGACCCCTGTCCAAGATATAAGATGTACTACCGCACTGTACTACCAGACAATTCAACAAATCACCAAAATTTAAAAACAAAAATCTTTATTAGACCCGTAAAAATAACAATAAACAAAAAAATTTACAACAATTACTCAAAATTGCCCCCTTGGGCGTGAATACATTTACGAAGTCGCTTGCGAATGTTTCCGACCATGCTCGCCCACTGATCCACTGTAATTTCGTCCCAGGCTCGCGTCAAAGCCACTTTCAGCTGGTCAACCGTGACGTAGCATGTGACAGAGTTAGGCGGCCAAACGTCTTTGCCCCAAAAGCCGGGAAACAGCTCTTCGCAGACGGCAATTGTCGAATTGGCGGAATGCGCCGGCGCCCAGTCTTGCTGAAGCGTGAATCCAGCTGTGGCGTCTTTCCGGTAGCGCAAATCCCGATCCAGATCATGACGGAGGCCGGAAAATGGCTGCGGCCGATGGTTTTTGCAGCCGCGGTCTTCTGCTGACATTTCCTGAGCAGTTGACGGCGATTCTGATGGTTGTAGAGCGACTCGACGGTAAAGATCTTCTCGTCGGTGAAGAGCACTTTCGACAGGCGAGCACCACCGAGCAGAGGAAGCATCCGACGAGATTTTTCGAGTCGTTTCGCCTTCATCGCGTCGTTGAGGAAATGGACGTGAGCGATTTTGCAGCCGCGCAGTTCCAGGTTCCTCCTGACGATGTGACGGATGCTTTTCTCATCAACGCCGAGCTCTTTCGCCATCTTCCGCATCCAACGCTCCGGATTTCGTTGAATTCCGCAACGGACCTTCTGGACGTTCTCCGGAGTGGTCGCGGTGGTTGGACGACCGCTTCGAGGACGGTCCGCAATCCCGCCGGTCTCCTCATAACGCTTCACGGCATCGTAGACTAGCATCGTCGTGCTAACAATGTCAGCCGTCTTCATTCCTTGTTTGTGCAATTCGACCACAGTGACACGCTGATTTTTACGAGACATAACTTCAAGGCAACTGAAAGTAAATAAATAATTACGACATATTCTGGACCAAAATTAAACAAGGAATTCAATAAAACCATCAGAAATGACAAATAACTTAATTAACTAAGCCAAAAATGCATAAACAAAAAAGTACGGGAACTTTTTCCGAACCCTATATAAAGTGGTTATAATCT